>ML858761.1:0-16628 GCA_009831015.1 Picea engelmannii | reverse complement strand
AGTGACAAAAATCCCTACAAGCTATGGAAAGGAATACCAACAAATTTGAAGCACTTCAGAGTATTTGGAAGCAAATGCTACATCAAAATAGAAGTTGGTGGAATGAGAAAGTTTGACTCTTGTGTGGACAAAGGAATACTTGTTGTTTACTCAAGTACAATGAAAGCATACAAGTGTTACAATCTGAGGTTGAACAAAGTTGTAGAAATCATCAATGTAACAGTTGATGAAACAGGTGGACAGAAATTAAAGGAAGAAGAAAAAAAATCACTGGAACGGGTTTACGAAGAAGAAGCAAATGATGAAGAAGGAGTAGAAGGGGAAGATGAAGAAGATCAAACAGAAGTAGAAGAGCAAGTTCAACAAGTGCCTCCAAAGACACTTAGAAAATGAGTATAGAAGACTCATCCTTCAGATTAGATTATCGGAAACAAGGATGCAGGAGTTGAGACTAGAAGAAGAATTTGTTCACCAAAACAACTGCACATAGCACTCTTATCTATGATTGAACCAAACATTTTTTAAGAGGCCAACAAGGATGAACTCTAGAAAAGGGCCATGAATGAAGAATTGGATCAAATAGAGAATAATGACACATGGGAATTGGTTCCAAGACCAAGGTACAAGAATGTGATTAGCACAAAGTGGGTTTTCATAAATAAATTGAATGAAGATGGATATGTTACATGGAACAAAGATATATTGGTATGTAAAGTATACGCACAAGTTGAAGGGATCGAATTTGAAGAGACATTTTCCCCAATTGCCAGAATGGAAGCAATCCAATTTATCTTAGCTTATGCATGCTCCAAGAATATTAAAGTGTATCAGATGGATGTAAAATCAACCTTTATGAATGGGGAACTTGAAGAAGAAGTCTACATTGAACAACCATAAGAATTTCAGCTGTCAAAGAATGCAGATTATGTGTGTAGGTTGAAGAAGGCCTTGTATGGTCTAAAACAAGCTCCCAGAGCATGGTACTCTAGACTAGATAAATATCTATAGAAGGCAGGGTTCAGAAAAGGAAGTGCAGAAAACAACCTCTACATCAAGGTAACTCAAGATAGTATTTTATTAATTGAAGTTTATGTTGATGATATTATTTTTGGAAGTGATGATGACAAGTTAAGTCAAAAATTTGCAAAGGATATGCAGAATGAATATGAAATGTCATTACTTGGAGAACTATTCTTCTTTATGGGTCTTCATATATGTCAAAGCAATTAAGAAATTGTTATTTCTCAAACTAATTATATCATAGAAATGCTAAAGAGGTTAGAAATGGAAGATTGCAAACCAGTTAACACTCCAATGCAAACGAGTTGCAAGTTGAGCAAAGATGATGATTCAAAGTCTACAAACCAAAGGCGGTATAGGTCAGTGATTGGAAGATTATTATATGTGATAGCATCCAGACTAAATGTAATGCATGGAGTTGGAAAGCTGGCACGATTTCAAGTAGAACCAAAGGAATCACATGTCTTAGTAGTGAAGAGGATTTTCATATATCTCAAGGGCATAGAAGAGTTTGTATTATGGTATCCAAAAGGAAAGGATCTATCACTTATTGCCTACACAGATGTGGATTGGGCAGGTTGCATTGATGACCAACGAAGCGCCAGTGGAGCAGCGTTCTACTATGGTGAGTGTTTGGTATCTTGGATAAGCAAGAAACAATCATCGGTATCACTATCTAAAGCCAAAGCAGAGTATATTGCAGCAGCAGCATGTTGTACAGAGGTTCTATGGATGAAACAAACTCGGACAGATATATAGGTTGAGTATGATGAGCCCATTCAAATATATTGTGATAATACAAGTGCCATCAGTATATCAAAGAACTCGGTGATGCACTCCAAGAATAAGAACATTCCAATAAAGTATCACTTTCTACAGAAATAGGTTGCAGAGAAGAAAATTAGAGTCAAATACGTGGGAACAAAATAACAAGTGGAAGATATATATATAAAACCTCTTCCAAGGGAAGCCTTTGAGTATCTTCACCAAATACTCGATGTAATTTCTACTCCAAAATGAATTGTTTTGAATGCTTATCTTATATGTCTTATATTTACACGAGGAAGCACCATAAAGAGGATAGTTCATGTTGGCGGAGTAGTTTCAGGAAGATTTCAGTTAAGGGGAGTATCCCCAAGGACAATTCAGTTAGGGGGAGCAGCCCCGGATGGAAAGTAACATTTTCCATTGATGTCAAAGAGGGGGATATTTATCAGATAAATAACACTTTCATATTGTGGTTAAAAGGATCAAAAATATCTATCACTGATTCACCCCCCCCCCCTCTCAGTAATCCAACAATTGGTATCAGAGAAGGTTCCTTCATAAATTATTTTAACCACTGAAAGGTAGATCATGGAGAGTAAAAATATGTATAAAAATGGAATACCACAGTTATATGGATAGAAGTATGCATTATGGGGAAGAAGGATGAAAACATATGTACATGCATAGGGATTTGAAGTTTGGAAATAAGTTGTAGATGGATACAAAGAACCAAAAGTTCTGCCAACAAATGACAATGGAAAGAACTCGGTCTAAATAATTCCAAAGCCACAAATGCACTTCTGAATGGTCTTTGTGATTCGATATATAACAAAGTTATACAATGTAAATCCGCTAAAGAGATTTGGGACAAATTTCAAAATATTTATGAAGGAGATTCAAAATCAAAAGAAGAAAAAATTCAAACTTACAGAGGCCAATTCGAACAACTAAAGATGAAGGAAGATGAAAATATTGCAACTTACTTCTTACAAGTTGATGAAACAGTGAATGTAATCATAGGATTGGGAGAAGAAATTGAAGAATTTGTAATTGTTCAAAAGGCACTAAGATCTCTTCCTATGAGATTTGATCCTAAGATATCAACATTAGAAGAAAGATAAGATCTAGACTCAATAAGCATGTATGAACTACATGGAATCTTCACAACCTATGAAATGAGAACTGAACAGGAAAATCTAGGTATAAAATAAGCAGCATTCAAAGCATCAAAAAGGTCTAAGAAAATGGGCAAGAAAAAAGAAAAATAATATAGAAACAACAATGAAATCTCATAAGACGATGAAGAAGTGGCCAACTTTGTCAAAAGATTGAAAAAGGGAACCGGCGGTAGATATAAAGGTAAGCTTCCATTGATTTGTTTTAATTCTGATGGTATTGGTCATTTTGCTAACAAATTTACTCATAAGAAAAAGAAAAGAAATGATGAAGATGATTCAAATAGCAAACAAACATATAAAGGAAAAAGAAACAAAAAGAAAGTCTTCAAGAAAAGTTGTTGCACCAAACAAGACAACTCCTCTTCAGATGAAGATGAAGTGAGTGAAAGTGAGACAGAAAGAGTTATATTCATGCAAATAGAAGATTATGATAATTAAGACATCAAAGAATAATATGAAGAGGCTGAAGTTGACTACCGAGAAGAATTTTTTAGCGCTATAGAAGTTATAAAAAGAGAAAACAAGAAAAACAAGAAGCTCCAAGCACAACTAGACAAGATAGAAGACACTCAAGAACTGGAGCAGATCATCACGGAATTGAACGTTCAAATAGAAGAAGATAAAAGAATTGAAGAAGCACTCAAACAACAGTTAGAATAAAGAGACATTATCATTGGAAATTTGGAAGCAGAGATTGTCACATTGAGAAAGGATCTTCAAAATAAAAATATGCAGAACAACTCAAAAGTTTTGGATGAAATTATTAGCAGTCAAAGACCTAATCATGACAATTTCAAACTTGGATATAATCAAACAGAAAATGGATCAAGCTCCAAAACCACAGATCAAGAAAGATATCCAAAAATCTATGTAGAAACAGTCAGAGGGGATAGGAAGTTCTAAAAGGAAAATCACAGGGACACTCCTCCACCGAGAAGATTTAGATTTCAAAATCAACGACAGTCAAAACCAAACAGGCCTCGGGAAGAAGAAGAATTCATAAGAGTAACTCCTTTCATAAGATATTCAACTCCCAGGTATCAAGCTATATTTTTTGGTTTATGTTATGCATGCAATAATTTTATACATAAAGTTGTAAATTGCGGAGCTAATAGAAAGAACATAAACAACTTTGAAAGTCATACACAAAATGGTTATCCAAGAAGGCCTAGTGAAACACAGAGAAGAAGCTACAACAATTTTGAATCATTGAGCACTGAAGTGGAATGCTACAAGTGCAACAACTTTGGACACATGGCCAAATATTGTAGAATGACAGTCCTTCCTAGAGAATCACAATAGAATAACAATATCACAGACAGGAACCTCGGAAGAGAACATAGATAAGAGAGAAGAATCAGTATAGCAATGAAGAATGCACACTCTCTCTACAAGCTAAGCATAAGAAACATGGTCGATATGTTGACAGTGGTTGTTCAAAACACATGACAGGTGATGAATATAGGTTTCTTACATTAATAAAGGAAGGATATGGATCAGTCTCCTTTGGAAATGATGACTCGGCTAGAATCATTGGAAAAGGCACATTCAGAATTAGAAACAAGAATACCAAGGCAGAAAATATTCTACTAGTGAAAGATATGAAACATAACCTTCTAAGCGTAAGTCAAATGTGTGACCAAGGTCATAAGCTTACATTTGATTCACAGAAGTGTGAGATAATAAAAGTAGGTTCAGGAAAATTGATTGCAACAACTGTAAGAACTTCAAGCAACATATATGTATTGAGTGAAATTGGAAATGAAAAGTGTTTTCTAGGAAAGGAATATGAAGGTTGGCTATGGCACAGAAGAATGGGTCACATAAACTTTGATAACATCGTTAAAGTCAGTAAAAAGGAAGAGTCAGAGAAATTCCCCAGATCATTAAACCAACCAACACATTATGAAAGTATTGTCAATGAGGAAAGCAAACAAAGACTGGGTTCAAATCAAAGGAATACTCAACAACAAGACCACTATAAATTGTGCATATTGATCTAGTTTGACCAACTAGAACAAAGGGTTTAAAAGGTGAGAAATACTTTATGTTATTAGTTGATGATTATACAAGAATGACTGCAGTTTGCTTTCTAAAGAATAAGTCATAAGCATTTCAAAACTTCAAGGTTGATAAGGAAATGGTTGAAAATGAAATGGATTCAAAAATGAAATGTTTGATATCTGATAATGGATGAGAGTTTACTTCAAAGGAATTTATGCATTTTTGTAGCAATCATGGAATAAAAATGTAATTCTTCGTTGCTAGGACAACTCAACATAATGGAGTTGTTGAAAGAAAGAACAGGACAATACAGGAAATGGATCGAAAAATGTTAATGGATTCTAAATTGACAAATGTTTTTTGGACACATGCAGTGCATACAAAAATTCAAATTCAAAACAAAGTAATGCTCAGAAAAAATAGTGAAAAAAATCCCTATGAGCTATGGAAAGGAAGACTATCAAATGTGAAGCACTTCAGAGTGTTTGGAAGTAAATGCTATATCAAAAGAGAAGATGGCAGAATGGAAAATGTTGGCTCTCGTGTGGACAAAGATGTACTTGTTGGTTACTCAAGTACAAGGAAAGCATACAAGTGTTACAATATGATGTTGAAAAAAGTTGTGGAAAGCATCAATGTAATAGTTGATGAAACAAGTAGACGAAAATTAAAGGAAGAAGAAAAAAAATCAGTGGAACAAGTTTACGAAGAAGAAGAAAATGATGAAGAAGAAGTAGAAGGGGAATATGAAGAAGATCAGACAAAAGTAGAAAAGCAAGTTCAGAAAGTGTATCTAAAGACACCTAGAAAATGAGTACAGAAGAATCATCATTCATATCATATTATCGGAAACAAGGATGCAAGAGTTGAGATTAGAAGAAGAATTTGTTCACGAGAAAAACTGCACCTAGCACTCTTATCTACGATTGAACCAAACAGTTTTGAAGAGGCCAGCAAGGATGAATTCTGGAAAAAATCCATGAATGAAGCATTGGATCAAATAGATAAGAATGACACTTGGGAATTGGTTCCAAGACCAAGGTACAAGAATTTGATTGACACAAATTGGGTTTTCATAAATAAATTGAATGAAGATGGAAAGGTTACAAGGAACAAAGAAATATTGGTATGTAAAGGATACGCACGGGTTGAAGGGATTGACTTTGAAGAGACGTTTTCCCTACTTGATAGAATGGAATAAATCTGATTGATCTTAGGGTGTGCATGCTCCAAGAATATTAAAGTGTATCATATGGACGTGAAATCATCCAGAAGAAGTCAACATTGAACAACCATAAGGATTTTAGCTGTCAGAGAATGCAAATTATGTGTGCAAGTTAAAGAACGCCTTGTGTGGTCTAAAACAGGCTCCTAGAGCATAGTGCTCTAGACTACATAAATATCTACAACATGCAGGGTTCAGAAAAGGAAGTGCAGACATCAACCTCTACATCAAGGTAACTCAAGATAGTATTTTATTAATTGAATTTATGTTGATGATATTATTTTTGGAAGTGATGATGACAGGTTAAGCCAGAAATTTTCAAAGGATATGCATAATCAATTTGAAATGTCATTACTTGGAGAACTATCCTTCTTTCTGGGTCTCCAGATATTTCAAAGCAACCAAGGAAATTTTATTTCTCAAACTAAGTATATCAAAGAAATGCTAAAGCAGTTCGGAATGGAAGATTGCAAACCAGTTAACACTCCCATGCAAACTAGTTGCAAGTTGAGAAAAGATGATGATTCAAAGTCTACAGACCAGAGGCAATATAGGTCAATGATTGGCAGATTAGTATATGTGACAGCATCCAAACCAAATGTAATGCAATCAATTGGACAGGTGGCATGATTTCAAGCAGAACCAAAGGAATCACATGTCTTAGCGATGAAGATGATTTGCAGATATCTCAAGGGCACAGAAGAGTTTATATTATGGTATCCAAAAGGAAACGATCTATCACTTATTGCCTACACAGATGCAAATTGGGCAGGTTACATTGATGACCAACGAAGCACCAGTGGAGCAGTGTTATACTTGGGTGAGTGTTTGGTATCTTGGTTAAGAAAGAAACAATCATCAGTATCATTATCTATAGACGAAGCAGAGTATATTGTAGTAGTAGCATGTTGTACATAGGTTCTATGGATGAAACAAACTCTGACAGATATACAGGTTGAGTATGATTAGCCCATTCCAATCTGTTGTGATAATACAAGCACCATTAGTATGTCAACGAAACCGGTGATGCACTCCAACATGAATCAAATTTCAATCAAGTATCACTTTCTACGAGAACACGTTGCAGAGAAGAAAATCAAAGTTGAATATGTGGGAACAAAAGAACAAGTGGAAGATATCTTTACAAAACTGCTTCCAAGGGAAGCCTTTGAGTATCTTTGCCAGAGACTTAGAGTAATTTCTACTCCAAAATGAATTATTTTGAATGTTTATCTTATATGTCTTAGATTTACATGAGGAAGCACCATAAGGAGGATAGTTCAGGTTGGGGGAGTAGTTTCAGAAAGAGTTGAGTCAGGGGCAGTAGCCCCAAGGACAGTTCAGTTAGGGGGAGCATCCCCTAATGGAAAGTTAACTTTTCCATTGATGTCAAAGGGGGAGAGATTTATCAGATGCAGGATAGAGAGTTAGATGCTTGGAGAGAGAGAACAAAGGCATGGTTCCAAAGAAGCGATGGTCATAGCGAGAGCATGAGATATATGACTTCAGTATTGCATCAGAGTGTTTTGATCAATTCCAAAGGGGGAGATTGTTGATTAATTAGGTTGGTTTTCATTGATGTCAAACCTTGAAGAAAGTCCGGTAGAAAAATTTTGTAGCCCCAACAGTATGATTAAGGGACTTCAATTTGATTGATTTATAAAGGCATGAAGATTGGTGAATTTACAGGTAAGATTATTCTAGATGGATAATATATCTCATGCCATTTCTGGTGATATGTGGAATGTCACATAACTCCTCATTGTTAGAGAATTATGGCCATATGAAGTTGGAGAACCGTCATGAGTTATCTAGAAGCCTCTAGAAGGTCAAAGAAGTCAAATTATTCTAGAAGCTCCTAGAAGAAGTTGACCAGTCAAAGTGGTTAGTCATGGGTTATGTGGTTGCAACAAAAAAACAATTAAAAATAAATTAGTTGCAACTAGAATTGGAGAGTTTACTATTTGTGGATAAAGTTGTTAAGTGGAAAAAGTGGATAAGTGTACAAATTTGGTTAAGTGGACAAATTGGCTAAGTGGTTAAGTGGAAAAAGTGATTAAGTGGATACTTCTAGAGGAAGCTACTTGGAGATTATAAATAAGAAAGAAAGGGTCTCCCATTAGTATCCATTGAGCATATTGAATATCTGCAAGTGATTGAGGTAACCGAAGGAGATCTAAGACAATTTCAGAGGGAAGGTAAAGTAAAAAGGCCAAAATTCAAGGGAGGATAAAGTCTTTTGATGAAGCTTTCTAAGGTGTTTCGAGTAAAAACGTCATGAATTCTTAAAAACATATCCAAATTCAGCAGTACCAAATTTGTTGGTTAGAGTACAATTTGTAGTATGTTGTCTACAATTTTCAGATCCATGCAGCAAATATTCTGGGCGGGGCATGCTCTACAAGTTCGATCTCTAGAATAAGCCAAAATTCAGCAAGGTATGTCATTTTTACTATAACTCCTTTTTTGGGAGGTTCCAAGTAGTGAAACTTGGAGGAGTTGTAGAAAAGACGTTGAAGAACATTGTGCACTATTTTCATATCTTTATTCATTACAGGTACATAGTTATTATTATTGCAATTTAGGGTTGTTGACTAATCCAAAATTAGCCATGTAAGACTAAAGTAAAGTTTGATGAAAATTCTAGTCTCTTGTTGTTAAAGTTAAGGAAGGTTTGCAGGTATGTGATCATATACACCAGGTTTGTTATAGAGTTACACATCAAATTTAGATGATGAAATTGATGAGGGCTTTTGGTTTAGGTATATTTTTGAAGTTATTGGTATAGATAGAGGTTGTATAATAGTGAGGTTCTAGCACATGGTTTGAGGTACAATATTGTGGTATAGTGGTTGAGGTATATGTGATCAGATCAGATTCATTAATGAGTATACAATCACAAATTTGATAGAACACGTTGTGTTTATGACATATTCAGTTTCTACATTTGGCACTTATATTTCAGGGTGGTTGGATGGGATAAGGATAGGTGGTTGTAGCCTGAGAACATAAGGGGTTGTAGCCTCCTTCTAGTTGTAGCCAGAGAATTGGGGAGTTGGATCTTCGCTCAGGTTGTAGCCTGAAAATAGGGAGTTGGAGCCTCCTTCCAGTTGCAACTGGAAAACAAAGAAAGTTGGTGCTTCCAATGAATATAATTATTAAAGAAAAATAAGAAAAAACATTATGTGGTTTTCTCCTGCATTGGTTTTCCACGTAAAAATCATGGTGTACTGTGTATGTGTATGATTTCTTATTGGTTCATTGTTTATTTACTCTGCAATTATTGGATGATAATTTTATATTGATCATAAAGATAAATAACACTTGCATATTGTGGTTAAAATGATCAAAAATCTATATTATTGATTCACCCCCCCTCTTAGTAATCCAACAATTGGTATCAGAGCAGGTTCCTTCATAAATCAATTTAACCACTGAAAGGTAGATCATGGATAGAAACAATATGTATAAAAATGGAATACCGGAGTTTGATGGACAAAAGTATGCATTATGGAGAAGAAGGATGAAAACATATGTACAGGCACAAGGATTTGAAGTTTTGCAATCAGTTGTAGATGGTTACAAAGAACTAGCAGTTCCGCCAACAAATGACAATGGAAAGAAACTCAGTCTAAATAATTCCAAAGCCACTAATTCACTTTTGAATGGTCTTTGTGACTCAGTATATAACAAATTTATACATTGTAAATACGCTAAAGATATTTGGTACAAACTACAAAATATTTATGAAGGAGATTCAAAATTCAAAGCAGCAAAGATTCAAACTTACAGAGGCCAATTCGAACAACTAAAGATAAAGGAATATGAGAATATTGCAGCTTACTTATTACAATTTGATGAAATGGTGAATGCAATCATAGGATTGGGAGAAATTGAAGAATATATAATTGTTCAAAAGGTACTAATATCTCTTCTTATGAGATTTGATCCTAAGATATCAACATTAGAAGAAAGAGAAGATATACACTCAATAAGCATGGATGAACTACATGGAATCTTCACAACCTATGAAATGAGAACTTAACAGGAAAATCTAGGTATAAAAGAAGCAGCATTCAAAGCATCAAAATGGTCCAAGAAAAAGGGAAAGAAAAAAGAAAAAGAATATAGAAACAATTGTGACATCTCGTAAGTCCCCGAGGTGTAGGACAGCCGGTAACAGAGTGTGTTGTTAAGATGATCTGTGATATTAAAGTCATCGGTTCAAAACTTGCAGGGACAAAAATCCATCCAAGTTAAGGGTTGGTGTGGCTCAGGCCGGGTGTGATCCCCAGGTGATTTTGATGGCTTAGATGCCCCTGATTCACAGATTCTTAGCCATAGGTTAGAACCACATGTCACGAACAAACTAACAAACAAACAAAAAAAACTGTGACATCTCGGAAGACGATGAAAATGTGGCCAACTTTTTCAGAAGATTGAAAAAGGGAACCGATTGAAGATATAAAGGTAAGCTTTCGTTGATTTGTTTTAATTGTGTTGGTATTGGTCATTTTGCTAACAAATGTCCTCATAAGAAAAAGAAAAGAAATGATGAAGATGATTCAAATAGTAAACAAACATATAAAGGAAAAAGAACCAAAAAGAAAGTCTTCAAGAAAAGTTTATGCACCAAAGAAGATAACTCCTCATCAGATGAATATGAAGTCGGTAAAAGTGAGGTTGAAAGAGTTATATTCATGGAAATATAAGATAAATATAAAGAAGACACCGAAGAATAATATGAAGAGGCATCAGTTGACTACCAAGAAGAATTGTTGAGTGTTATAGAAGTTATAAAAACATAAAAGAAGAAAATCAAGAAGCTCCAAGTAGAACTAGACAAGAAAGATGGCATTCAAGACCTAGAGCAGATCATCACAGAATTGAAGGTTCAAATAGAAGAAGATAAAATAATTGAAGAATTACTCAAAGAATAGTTAGAAGAAAGAGATTGTATCATTGGAAATTTGGAAGCAGAGATTGTCACATTGAGAAAGGATATTCAAAAAAAATATATGCAGAACAGCTCAAAAGTTTTGTATGACATTATCAGAACTCAAAGGCCTAATCATGAAAATTCTAGACTTGGATACAATTAGACAGAAAAGGGATCAAGCTCCAAAACCACATATCAAGAAATATATCCAAAAAGCTATGCAGAAACAGTCAGACGGAATAGGAAGTTCTACAAGGAATATCACAGGGACACTCTTCCACCGAGAAGATTTAGAATTCAAAATCAATAGCAGTCAGAAACAAATAGGCCTCGGGAAGAAGAAGGATTCATAAGAGTAACTCCTTTCATAATATACTCAACTCCCAGGTATCAAACTATATTTTTTGGTTTATGTTATGCATGAAATAATTTTGGACATAAAGTTTTAAATTGTAGAGATAATAGCATGAACATAAACAACTTTAAAAGTCATACACAAAATGGTTATCCAAGAAGGCCTAGTGAAACACATAGAATAAGCTACAACAGGTTTGAATAATTGAGCACTGAAGTGGAATGCTACAAGTGAAACAACTTTGGACACATGGCCAAATATTGTAGAATATAAATCCCTCCTAGAGAATCACAACAGAATAACAACAGTCACAAACAGGAACCTCGGAAGAGAACATGGATAAGAAAGAAGAATCAGTATAGCAATGAAGAGGGAACACTCACTCTACAAGCTAAGCATAAGAAACCTGGCTGGTACGTTGACAATGGCTATTTGAAACACATGACAAGTGATGAATATAGGTTTCTTACATTAAGAAAGGAAAGAGATGGATCAATATATTTTGGAAATGATGACTCATCTAGAATCGTTAGAAAAGGCACAATCAGAATTGGAAACAAGAATACCAAGGCAGAAAATGTTCTACTAGTGGAAGATATGAAACATAATATTCTAAGTGTAATTCAAATGTCTAACCAAGGTCATAAGATTACATTCGATTCACAGAAGTGCAAGATAAGAAAAACAGGCTTAGGAAAATTGATTGCAATGGTTGTAGGAACTTCAAGAAACATATATGTATTGAGTGAAATTGGAAATGAAAAGTGTTGTATAGCAATGGAATATTAAGGTTGGCTATGGCATAGAAGAATGAGTCACATAAACTTCGATAACCTTGTTAAAGTCAACAAAAAGGAAGCAGTCGGAGAAATGCCCCAAATCATGAAACAAACCAACACATTATGCACGCATTGTCAACGAGGAAAGCAAACAAAGACCAAGTTCAAATCAAAGGAATACTCAACGATAAGACCATTGGAAATTGTGCATATTGATCTAGTTGGACCAACTAGAACAAAGGGTTTAAAAGGTGAGAAATATTGTATGTTATTAGTTGATGATTATACAAGAAAGGTTGCAATTTGATTTCTCAAGAATAAGTCAGAAGCATTTGAAAACTTCAAGGTTTATAAGGAAATGGTTGAAAATGAAATGTATTCAAAAATCAAATGTTTGAGATATGATAATGGAGGAGAGTTTACTTCAAAGGAATTTATGAATTCCTGTAGAAATCATGGAATAAAAAGGCAATTCTCCATTTCTAGGACACCTCAACAGAATGGAGTTGTTGAAATAAAGAATAGGACAGCACAGGAAACGGCTCGAACAATGTTAATGGATTCTAAATTGACAGATGTTTTTTGGACACATGCAGTGCATGCAACAATTCACATTCAAAACAGAGTAATGCTCAGAAACAATAGTGACAAAAATCCCTACGATCTATGTAAAGGAAGACCAACAAATGTAAAGCACTTCAGAGTGTTTGGAAGCAAATGCTACATCAAAAGAGAAGATGGTAGAATGGGAGATTTTGACTCTCATGTGGACAAAGGCATACTTGTTTGTTATTCAAGTACAAGGAAATCATACAAGTGTTATCATTTGTGGTTGAACAAAGTTGTGGAAAGCATCAATGTAACAGTTGATGAAACATGTGGACGAAAAATTAAAGGAAGAAGAAAATGAATCAGTGGAACAAATTTACGAAGAAGAAGCAAAAGATGAAGAATAAGTTGAAGGGGAAGATGAAGAAGATTACATAGAAGTAGAAGATAAAGTTCAGCAAGTGCCTCCAAAGACACCTAGAAAACGAGTACAGAAGAATCATCCTTCAGATCATATTATCGAAAATAAGCATGCAGGAGTTGAGACTAGAAGAAGAATTTGTTCACCAGAACAATTGCACCTATCACTCTTATCTATGATTGAACCAAACAGTTTTGAAGAGGCCAGCAAGGATGAATTCTAGAAAAAGGCCATGAACAAAGAATTGGATCAAATAGAGAAGAATGACACTTGGAAATTGGTTCCAAGACCAAGGTACAAGAATGTGATTCGCACAATGTGGGTTTTCATAAATAAATTGAATGAAAATGTACATGTTACAAGGAACAAAGCTAGAATGGTATGTAAAGGATACACACAGGTTGAAGGGATCGAATTTGAAGAGACGTTTTCCCCGGTTGCCAGAATGGAAGCAATCCAAATGAACTTAGCTTATGCATGCTCAAAGAATATTAAAGTGTATCAAATGGACGTGAAATCATCCTTTCTAAATGGGGAACTTGAAGAAGAAGTCTACAATGAACAATTAGAAGGATTTCAGTTGTTAGAGAACACATATTATGTGTGCAGGTTGAAGAAGGCCTTGTATGGTCTAAAACATTCTCCTAGAGCATGGTACTCCAGACTAGATAAATATCTACAACAGGCAGGGTTCAGAAAAGGAAGTGCAAACAACAACCTCTACATCAAGGTAACTCAAGATAGTGTTTTATTAATTGAAGTTTACGTTGATGATATTATTTTTGGAAGTGATGATCACAAGTTAAGCTAGAAATTTGTAAAGGATATACAGAATGAATTTGAAATGTCATTACTTGGAGAAATATCTTTCTTTTTGGGTTTTCAGATATGTCAAAGCAACCAAAGAATTTTCATTTCTCAAACTAAGTATATCAGAGAAATGATAAATAGGTTTAGAATGGAAGATTGCAAACCAATTAACACTCCCATGCAAACCAATTGCAAGTTGAGCAAAGATTATGATTCAAATTCTATAGACCAGAGGCAGTACATGTCAATGATTTCCAGCTTAGTATATGTGACATCATCCAGACCAGATGTAATGAAATCAATCGGATAGGTAGCACGATTTCAAGTAGGACCAAAGGAATCATGTGTCTTAGCGGTGAAGAGGATTTTTCAGATATTTCAAGGGCACATAAGAGTTTGTATTATGGTATCCAAAAGGAAAGGATCTATCACTTATTGCCTACACAGATGTATATTGGGTAGGTTTCATTGATGACTGGCGAAGCACTAGTGGAGTGGCTTTCTACTTGGGTGAGTGTTTGGTATCTTGGTTAAGAAATAAACATTAATCAATATCATTATCTACAGTCGAAGCAGAGTATATTGCAGCAGCAGCATGTTTTACACAGGTTCTATGGATGAAACAAACTCTGACAGATATGCAGGTTGAGTATGATGAGCCCATTCCAATATATTATGATAAAGGGAGCGTCATCAGTATCTCAAAGAACCCGGTGATGCACTCCAAGACGAATCACATTCTAATAAATTATCACTTTCTACGGGAACAGGTTGCATAGAAGAATATCAGAGTTGAATATGTGAGAAAAAAATAACAAGTGGTAGATATCTTTACAAAACCACTTCCAAGGGAATCTTTTGAGTATCTTCACCAGATACTCATAGTAATTTCTAATCTAAAATGAATTCCTTTGAATGCTTATCTTATATGTTTTAGATTTGCACAAGGAAGAACCATAAAGAGGATAGTTCAGGTTGGGGGAGCAGTTTCAGGAAGAGTTCAGTCAGGGGGAGTATCCCCAAGGATAGTTCAGTTAGGGGGGGCAGCCACGGATGGAAAGTTACCTTTTCCATTGATGTCAATGGGGGGGAGATTTATCAAATGCAAGATAGAGATTTAGATGCCTGGAGAGAGAGCACAGAGGCATGGTTCCAAGGGGAGCGATGGTCACAGGGAGAGCATGAGAGATATGAATTCAGTATTGCATCTGAGTGTTTCCATCAATGTCAAAGGGGGAGATTGTTGATTAATTAGGTTGATTGTCATTGATGTCAACCCTTGAAGAAATTCTGGTAGCAAATTTCGGTAGCCCCAATAGTGTGATTAATGTACTTCAGTTTGATAGATGTATAAAGGCATGAAGATCGATTAATTTACATGTAAGACTATTCTAGATGGATAGTATATGTCATGCCATTTCTGGTGATATGTGGAACGTCACATAACTCCTCATGGTTAGAAAATTATGGCCAAGTGAAGTTGGAGAACCCTCATGAGTTATCTAGAAGCCTCTAGAAGGTCAAAGAAGTCAAATTATTCTATAAGCTACTAGAATAAGTTGACCAGTCAAAGTGGTTATTCATGGGTTAAGTGGTTGCAACAAGAAAACAATTAAAACTAAATTAGTTGCAACAAGAATTGGAGATTTTACTATTTGTGGATAAAGTGGTAAAGTGGATAAAGTGGCTAAGTGGACAAAGTTTGTTAAGTGGACAAAGTGGTTAAGTGGATACTTCTAGAGGAAGTTACTTGGAGAGTATATATAAGAGAGAAAGGGTTTCCCATTAGTATCCATTGAGCATATTGAATATCTACAAGTGACTGGGGTAACCAAAGGTGATCTAAGACGAATTTTAGAGGGAAGGTGAAGTAAAGAAGGTCGAAATTCAATCTAGGATAAAGTCTTTTGATGATGCTTTCTAAGGTGTTTCGGTTAAAAATGTCATAACTTCTTCATAACAGATCCAAATTTAGTAATAACAAAATTATTGGTTAGAATACAGTCTATAGTATGTTTTGTGCAATTTCCAGATTCATACAGTAAATATTGTGTGTGAGGCATGCTCTACAAGTTCGATCTCTAGAATAAGCCAGAATTCATTAAGGTATGTCATTTTTATTATAACTCCTTTTCTGGGAGGTTCCAAGCAGAGAAACCTGGAGGAATTGTAGACAAGACACTAAAGAACATTATGTATTATTTTCATATCTTTACTCATTACAGGTACATAGTTATGATTATTGAAAGTTAGGGTTGTTGACTAATCCAAAATTAGTCATGTGAGACTAAAGTAAAGTTTGATCAAAATGTTAGTCTCTTGTTGTTAAAGTTAAGAAAGTTTTGCAGGTATGTGATCATATACACCAGGTCTGTTACAGAGTTACACATCAGATTTGGATGATGAAATTGATGAGGGATTTTGGTTGAGGTATGTTGTTGAAGTTATTGGTACAGATAGAGGTTGTATAACAGTGAGTTTCTAGCACATGGTTTGAGGTACAGACTTATGGTATAGTGGTTTAGGTTTATGTGATCATATCAAATTGGTTGATGAGTATACAGTGACATATTTGATAGA
>ML858760.1:0-26027 GCA_009831015.1 Picea engelmannii | reverse complement strand
TGATAATATAATCTCTCGTAAATCTTGGTTTAATGCATTTTAATGAGAGATGTCCTCGACCTTTTCGCCTATTAATGCCAATATTTTCGATGTGTCTGGTGAGTTGTCACTAATAAAGGCATAATTATTGTGCATTGGGAAGCGTGCAAAGGTGGTGGGGATGGACAAGAGAAAAAATTGATTCGAAACTTTTGTGAACCTAGGATCCCAGGAACTCAGGAATCTGTGACAACGAGAGGTGAATAATCGACTAAGTATGGAAATGCGAGGTATAATGCCTTAAAAAAACTAAAGTAAATAACAATTTTTCCGAGTTCAAGATCCACACACACAAAAAACCAGATGCCATAATATTTACCTCTGCCAATTTGATAATAGGGAGGTTTAGTTGATTGATCCAAATATTGCTCAGTTCAGGTGACTGGGGTGCATGTGGGGTGCCTGTGAGAAAAGCTATTGTTTTGATGAAGATTTGTTTGTATTGCAACATGTGACAATAATTGTGTGATAGTATTTAGAATGAATACTAGAGGATGGTAATGTAAACTCCCGTAAATCTTGGTTTAACGCATTTTAATGGGAGATGTCCTCGAGATTTTCACTCATTAATGCCAATCTTTTCGAACCTGTGTGGTGCGTTGTCACTAATAAAAGCGTAATCAATTTTCATTGGGAAGTGTGTGAAGGTGGTGGGGAAATCAACTAAGTATGAAAAGGTGGTGTGGTCATACGGACCTAGACAGACTCATCATAGGTAGAGTGAAGCTTGCGAGTTCGAGGAGTTTGGGGTCGAATTGTAGATAACGAAAGTTTTGGGTGCAAGATGTATATCACAGAACAAGGGGCATGAGAGTTTGATAACACCAATCCGAGAACTCATGGCCATAAACATTAACTATGGGAAAAACATTGCTAGCTATGTAATATACCTGGAGCTCGACAAACTCAGGTTCAAGTTAAAAGATAATTTGTTTATATTTACTTAAATACTATTCATATTATTTTATTTTATTAGTATTTTTTGTGGCCCAAATGCAAACCATGTTCAAATTTGAAGGGTGAATTAACATTTTCATATGCAAGCATATTCTCAAATATGCCAAGTTGTAATATATGCACAATACTAAAGAGGGGCATCATGTCAACAACTTTGTAGATGACAATGGGCTAGCACAATATTGCATTCTTTCTATGATGATGCCTTAAAAAAACTAAAATAACCAACAATTGTTTGCCAATTCAAGATTGACACAAAAAAATTCATCAGATTCCATAATATTCTCCCATTAATGAATTTTAATGGGAGATGTCCTCGAGATTTCTGCTTATTAATGCCAATCTTTTCAAACATATGTGGTGAGTTGTCACTAGTAAAATAATAATTAATGTGCATTAGGAAGCGATGAAGGTGGTGGGGATGGAGGGGAGCGAAAAATGCTTTGAAACGTTTGTGAACCTGGGAGTTTGTGAACCTGCGAATCTTTGAAGAATCGACTAAGTATGTAAAGACAAAGCGGTCAGACGGAGTCATCATAGGTAGAGTGAGGATTGTGAATTCGATTATTCCGAGGTCTAATTGTAGATCACCAGAGTTTTGGGTGTAAGATGTATACTCCGAACACGGGGCATGAGAATTTGATAACGCCTACCCGGGAACCCGTGACCATAAAATTGGATAAGTATGGAAACGAACGATGGTCGGTCGGACTCGTGATGTGAAGATATAAATGGATATAGAATTTCTCAGTCTGCCACCCGGGAACTCGCGAGCATAGAAATACGACTAAGTATAGAACCAAAAATGGGTAACATAAGGGAAGAAGAAAAGGGAAAACGTGGTAAGTATAGAAGAGGAAAACGAAAGGGAGCAAAGAAATTTATGCCTCACACAAAAACACTTAGTCTGATAATTATCAGGCGATATAAACACATCAACTATGGGAAAAGCATTCTCAGCCATGAAATATAGATCAAGATCAACAGACCTTGGTTCAAGTCTAAGGAGATGTTGTTTATATCTATTTCAACAAACTCATAGGTAGAGTGAGGCTTGCGACTTCGAGGAGTCCTGGGTCAAACTATAGATCACCGAATTTTTTTCCACAAGATGTATACCCCGAACATGGGGCATGAGAGTTCGATAGGGCCTAGCCGAGAACCTGTGGCCATACAATTGGCTAAGTATGGAAACGAATGATGGTCGGTCGGACTCGTGATGTGAAGATATAGATGGATATATAATTTCTCACTTTGCCACCCCGGGAACCCGCGAGCATAGATATGCGACTAAGTAGAGAACCAAAAATGGATAATAGAGGGGAATAAGAAAAGGAAAAAATGGGCAAGTATAGAAAAGGAAAAATAAAGGGAGCAAAGAACTTTATGCATCACACAACAACACTTGGTATTAACTATGGAAAGGCGGGGCGGTCAGACGGAGTCATAGTAGGTAGAATGAGGCTTGCGAGTTCGAGGAGTCCAGGGTCGAATTAGAGATCACCGAATTTTTGGGTGCAATATGTATACCCCAAACACGGAGCATGCTGTTATAACCCTAAATTTCTCTACACATGCATACTTGGCCTTTGGCCCTCTTACTTGCATTTTTTGCCAAGCCATCATTGAGTTGCTCTTCTTAAAAACTCATTTTTTGAAGATGTACGCACCCTACACCAATATTGCCTGCGTACATACACTTGTTGCACCACTACAACCCATGTACATATGCATGTTGCACCACTACAACCCACGTATACTTGCAAAAGTTGCAAAAATTAAAAAGTTGCAAGGAATTTGTTGAGATTATGGGATATTGGGTAGTTTCCAAACTAATCCACCCCCTATATCCCATCATCCAACCAAATAACCATACTTTTTTCATATAAAAGGAGGTGTTGGGGTCTCATTCTACATCTAGACATAAGAACAGTGAAACTCTGCCCGTTTCACATCCCCTCCTTGGCCCAAGAATTTGCACCCCTTTTGTGAGAATTGCCTCAGAATTCCCCAATTTGCCTTCCTTCCTCCATCATAAACCCATCATACTTCCCAAGAAGAAGGTTGAGAGGAGAAGCCATACAAAGGTGCACTTGGAGCTTGGTGAAGAGGATCCCATATGAGGTTCGTGGAGCAGTAGACTACTTTGGTTGTAAGTGATCATTGTATTATCAATAAAAGAAGTACTTTTCCTGGTCCCAAATCATGATGTGTCGAATGTTTCCATTTGATTTATGTTTTATTCTAACATCTAGCCCTTTATTTAGATATGAATTGCATGCTTGTAGTTTTTTGTTTATCTGTCTTCGAATGCAGGCCAGCTTTGGGAGGAGGTTTGTAGTCAACAAAGCTATCAAGCGCAAGTGGATCATCATCAGACGCAGAGAAGAGGTATAGTTACTTTATCCTTCTCATTTTTCTTTTCTTGTATGAGTCTGGGATATGTTTGGGGTAGTTAGAGAAGTAGGAGACTTTTAAACGGTTATTGACCTGCCTACATTTTAAACCCTAGTGTAGCCATAGGGGGGTTTTCCTGCTAGCAGAACTGGCGACCATATTGGGAAAGCCTCTATGGTTTTAAGGGATATTTTGGGTGTTTGATTGGTTTTATACCTTTTTTAGTTTCTATTGAGTCTCCTGAGTCTTATAAGGGATTCTGGTCACCTGTTGGTGTCATACTAGTTGTCCCTGCCCTGTCAGTTAGTCCGTTTATTTATGTTTTTCAAGAAGTACCAAGGTGGACACACCCTGCTATGGGTCAGCACGTGTACATACATGCCCTTCTTTATAGACAACCTGTGTACATACGCAGGCTTCTTAAGCATCAATAGTGTACCTGTGTCAAGAAACATTTTTTTTTAAGAAGATGCAGTCAACCTCTTCCCTGATTGAGGTTTTACTTCTCAGGGTTTCTTGACTGATTTCAGTGTCTCTATTTTTACAGTCATAGCTTGGGTTAGATGTTAGTTTGCTTGTCTTTTTGAATATTTCTTATGTTTACTTCTGAAAGGGTTTTAGGCGAGTCTTTGAGTTGTTGATAAGCCTGTTTGGTGTGTTTAGTGACTCCCTGCAATCCGTAGTGGGCCAAAGGTTAGTTTATTGTCTTGTCTTGTATTTTCTTTTTCCCCTTTCATTTGCTTTAAAGAAAAGAAGAAAAATATTTATTTCTAGTTTTTCTTGNGCAAAAAAAAAAAAAAAACATTTTTCTTTCTTAGTTTGGTAAAGTAGTTAGGGTTAGTTATTTTAATTGAAAGGAAAAAGAGTTCAATTTTTAAGTTCTTTACTGATTTCTTAGAACTTAAGTAGCTCATAGTCGAGTGAAATTCTGTTTTAGGTCTTCTTTTTAAAGATCTTGAAAATGGTTAGTTATGAAAAGTTGGTTACAAAGAGCTAGTTGAAAATATTTATTTTTCTAGAAGTAATTTTGCTTTCAGATTTCGTTTATTTTCTCCTCTTTCGTCTCTCATACACATCACTAGTTTCATTTCTATATCCTTTGAGTTAAAACAAGCCATTTAAAATGAACACTAATTTAAAAATTAATTAGACTTTTATGTTTGTAGGGTCGATCAACTAATTTAGGGTAGAGCCTTGAATTAGGTTGGAGAGGAAACTCTTCAAGGCTTATAAACAAACATTGGAGTTAGAGCTAGGGAGTGTAAAAGTCCAGTGACGTGAAATTTATCCGGGACCCTCCTATAACACAAGGGCTAAACATGAGGTCATGTTAGGAAAGGTAGCAGAGATAACCCCTCCAAAGCTGAACCAAATGTAGTGGGGAACACATATTGAGGATCTGTCGTGGGATACTATCGCTTGCATTTGCCTACGAAGCTTCGTGGACCTCGAATCCATTCGAGATCCTCAGTTTTCTTCTGGACCACTTGATTTCAATACCCTCGATAGGTTTCAGACTTGTTATCTTGCTCATTGCGGTCCACCCGACTGTCGACTGTACCCGCCTGGTGACTGTTTACGAGCTGGCAACTTAGCTTCCTTTATTCTAGGGACTTACACAGGTGACTATGGGGGTATACCGCAGTACCTAGGATAGACGTCGAGTCACACTTTGCAGAGTATACCCAGAGGGTGTTTTCATGTTCAAGTTTCACTTGCACTGGTAAGTTTCTCTAGTGTTGGTTGGTGTAACTGTTCTTCCAACTAGATAGTGGTTTGCTTGGTTTATCTTGTAGGAACTCTTCTAGTGTGTGCTTGGTTTTAAACGTTAGTTAAAGCCTTAATGTTTCGTTGATATTTTCACAAGGTGGAAGATCAAGAGCTCCGCCAGTTCCTATTGTTGGTTGGATTATAGCCACCACCGCCATCATTATGGTGAAGACTTGACCAACAAGGGTCATACGATGTGACTGGGCCACAAGAAACCATGCCCGAGCCTGCTCCAAGAGGATATTACTTGAATCCAGAAGAACCTACTGTTTCTGAATTTGGAGTGGAATCTCTCGGGCCATCCAAACCTCCAATCACTGACTTGTCGGCGCCAATTTTGGTACAAGTTTTCCCTCCAAGGGTAACACCTTACGAGCGTCAGATAGTCTTACAAGAAACTATGGAAGAAAATGTTGCTACTTCATCTGGGAGTCCACACACTCCCTTAACAGTTGTCACCACAAGGGGGTATTCTGCCTCCTAACCCACCTTCACTAGTCCGAAACACATTGGTATCAACCTCCTCTACCTTGGGCAGTGGTCTGATACCGTCAGTGGCGGCGACCACTGCTCTATTCACACATGGTGCGACAGGCCCTCCATTTTCACATGGGATGCTTGACTTTGATACAAACTCTGTCCTTACCTACTCCACCCTACAGACCATTGGTCCAGGGTCAGGGATATCAAACACTCCCTTGCAAGGGTCCATTGGGGGAACCTCAGCCTCCTATAATGCTAGCCCTTATGGTGGAGGTCATATACCTCCTCCTCCCCCCTCGCTCGATGGTGATTTCCAGCCACCCGTCAGGACGAACATGAACTACAACTTGTTTGGAGCAGGAAATATAAGACCTTGTTCTTATACCACACCAGTGGGATCCATGCAGTTCTCTTTGTTCGACGTGTTTGGTAATAACACTTTTTCTTCAGCTGCCATCTCGACCAGGGGAAACCCTAGTTTTGGACAACATAATTTTGTACAGGGTACTATTCTTAGATAGGGGGAAAGTAAAAGAGTTTTCTCCTCACAAGGACTTTGGAATCCTTGGCAGGGATCAGTTCCCTCATAGGGGATGCCGACCGGGGGCAACCCCTTCCATGGTCAATGGAACCCTGGGCAAGTCTCAATACCTATGCTTGTCGGATCAAGAAGGGGCAACCCTTTCCATAATATTTGGAACACAATGCAGGGAGCGATCCCCGCCCAAATCTCTTCGACCAATTACATGAATCAAAATATGATGTCCCAACAAATGCCATTTTCGTAGGTTGGTCAAGGCCATGGTGTCTACCAGAACCCTGGCCAACAACCCAACTTTTCCTGGCAATCTGGTGCCAATCAAACTTTAGGATCCCTTTTTCTTGTACATAGTACCCAACCCAAACTATCATTTCTGGCAACATTACATCTGCTAGAATTGTCAAGGTTGCTTAACAAACCGATTTGTCATGATCCGCGTTGGCCCCCAATGCCGACTAAGTTTCCCTCAGATATTCTGAAGTTCAAAGGAAAGCCTAGCGAAGATCTAGGTGATCATGTGACAAATTTCCACTTATGGTGCTCATCAAACTCATTGCGAGATGACTCCATACATTTGCACCTGTTTCAACACACTCTTATCAGGGTGCCATGAAATGGTACATCAAGCTCGACTGCTCAAGATATTCTTACTTTAGTGATTTGGCGATGGTTTTCCTAAACCATTTCCAACTACCTATGAGATACGATGCCGACATTGAATTGCTGGCCAACTTTGAGCAGACTATGGTTGATCATATCTCGAATCACATCTGAGAATGACGATGTCAGAAGAGTTTGATTAAGGTACAAGTCCCATCAAATTTCCTGCTGGAGTGGTTCCTAAAGTATTTGGTACCTCAGTTATCCAAGGACGTTGCAAATTCAGGAGTGTTTTTAGAGGAGAAGGTGATAATGAGAGCACAATAGCTCGAACTGTTATAGTCTCAATCTGGCTTACTCTATCAGATTTTTCCATATGCACCACGGTCCATCCTTGAAAAGGCCAGAAAAAATTTTGGACCACATGTTGATGGTATAGTTGGTTCAACACAAGGAAATTCCACTGATCAATTGTCAAATTAATTGCAACAATTGTCGATACAATAGACAATAGCCAACCAGACCTCCGGTTCGGTTGTTCCCCCTACCCAAATGTCAGATGTACACAGTGTGCATTCAACGAACCCAAAGGCCAACCAACAGCCTGACGAAAAAAAAAAACAACAAAAAAAGAAGGATAAAGGGGATAAGAAACCTAACAACAATGCTAGTGGGGGAAACAAAGAGAAGAGAAAGTCGAAGTATCCGTGTAAACTTTGCATTTAGGACCATCCGACTCACCTATGCCCTCGACTTGAGGAGGCCCATAATTTATTGGTGTGGCAACAATCTGATGTGTTAACGAACGCATTTCCACATGGGAAAAATATGACTTAAGCCTCTTCGAGCGTGGATGGGGTAGTCAGGGACCCCCTGCGTCTTCTAGTAATCCCCCGGTCGCGAACGTTTACATGATGAAAGGTGATGCTTACATAGAAACTAGGGCACACGATTACAAAATGCCGAAATATGCCGAAAAGGGTAAAGAAGCTAAAAAACCGCATGTTCCCCTCCAGATTGAGAGGACGATGGGAGAAACAATGACACGCATCCCGAAAGGGGAGTTCAAGAAAAATTCTGATAATCCGAACGCGAGGGATGCCCAAAAATACTCTATGGTGGAGGATTTGTCACAAACCCCTTGCCAATGTCGGCTTTGGAGGTCCTCCAGAGCTGCCCTTCTTAGAGAAAGGCTCTATTATCCTCGGGATCTGGAGAGACTTGTAATCTGGGAATGATCATTCTCGATACGATTGAATTGAAACCTCATCTCCCTTACCACATTGCGTTTCAGATAGTAGTGGCTTACACCATGAAAATTTTTACCTGGGATATTTTCCATATGGTGGTTGATGAGGGTGCCTCAACTTGTATGATTTCATTGGCATGTTCGAAGGCCATTGACCAACCCATTTTGTCTTTGTCACCTACTCTGCTTACTTTTTTAGATGATCGTTCTTTCAGAACAAATGGAATCATCCCTTCTTTCCCCGTGCAGTTAGGATGGAAGACCGTGTGCATCGATGTTGAAGTGGTCGATGTGCCTCTCGACTACAACCTTCTGTTAGGAAGGAGTTGGACCTATGAAATGCATGTAGTGCTTGCCACATTTTTTTGGGTCTTGTTGTTTCCACACGAGGGTTGAATCATAACCATTGACTAGTTTTCCTTCTCTTGGCCTGACCCTTCATAGGGGGCATCCACAGTCCCGATGATTGATAACCCTCGGCCTGATGTTGTCAATGTAGGGGTTGGTTTGTGCCCATCATTGATGGGTACTTTCGATTACCCACCTCCTTCTGGTGATGTCAAGATTATATTGGCTACCCTCGACTAGCCTAGGGATGAAATATTTCAAGTGTCGTCATTTCGAATGACTTACTTTCATGATTCATGGACTCTTCCTTCCCCATCGATGATGATGGATGGGACAAGACATCCTAGCATGGCCATGCCCTTGTCCGCGACAGAAGTTGTGTATAGTATTATCCATCAAGCTTTGACCGACCCTTATCCGACTCCCACACATGAGTTAGATCCAGTTCTCGAGCCTATTTGAGCTCAAGGTTCCCTTGCCACTACAGATTATTTAGACTTGGTCTTTCCCTATGATGAAGCGATTATAGAGGCATTGACTGGTCTGGACAGACCCTAGGATGATCTCCATCACATATCTTATTTTCTCCCAGAGTGTTGAAGAATAGAGGCAGGCGAATTCATGTTGACTATTATTGGAGATAGGTTTTTCTCTGTTAATCCTATGGCTACGCACATAGTTTACACCGAGGGTAATATGGAAAGTATCCCTGAAACTATCCCTATATACATCTCTAGAACCCCTGGCATCATGGAGAATGTTTTCTTTGGAGAATACTTCTCCCTTGAAGAGATTCAAATCTATACATACTTTTTTAAAGAATTCCGTGACGTTTTTGCCTAGTCTTACGAGGAAATGCCAGGCATCGATCCAAGAATCGTCAAACATGAGATAACGACTTATCCTAACACCAAGCTGGTCCGAGAGAAACTTTGTCCGGTGAATCCTTGAAAAGAGACAACTATTAAGGATGAAGTAGAGAAATTGCTTAAAGTCAGTTTCATCTACCCTGTACAGTTGATGCAATGGGTGTCAAATCCCGTTCCGGTTAACAAAAAATAGGGTACGATTTGCGTGTCCATGGACTTCTGTGACTTGAATAAGGCATGTCCAAAGGATAATTTCCCCACCCCATTCATTGATCATATTGTCGATGAATGTGCAGGCTGTGAGGTATTTTTATTCATGGATGGTTTTTTGGGATATAACCAGATCCAGATCAAACCCGAAGAGCAACATAAAACAACTTTTATCTGTCTGTGGGGAACATTTGCTTATCGTAAGATGCATTTTTCCCTAAAGAATGCTAGATCCACTTTTCAATAGGCCATGTCTTTTGATTTCCACGACCTTAGACATATAGTCGAGGCTTATCTCGATGATATAGCATCACGATATTGCAAGAGAGATGATCATCCCGTGCACCTTCGACTAATCTTCGAACGATGTCGCTATTATCGGATTCGCTTGAATCCTAACAAATGCAGTTTATGCGTGACGTCAGGTCATATTTTAGGTTTCATAGTTTCGACAACATGGATCATGGTCAATCCTCTAAAGGTTGAGGCGATAGTTTAGTTGCCTCCCCCGTGCACAGTCCCCCAGCTTCAAATCTTACAGGGGAAAGCAAACTTTCTACGATGTTTTATCGCAAACTATGTCGAGATCAATAAAGGGTTCATGCATTTATTGAAAAAGGGATTCCCTTTCTATTGGGATGAAGCTGCTCAATTCTCTTTCGAAGCGTTGAAACACTCCCTCACGTCTACCCCTCTGCTCCGACCTCCCAATTATAATAAAGATTTCTTTTTGTACTTGGCCGCTGCAGAGTCGACCATAAGTATGGTCTTGGTTCAAGAGGACAATTTTCTCGAGGATCATGTGATTTATTACCTAAGCCAAGGCCTGGATGGGCCGAAACTCAACTACTCCCATGTTGCGAAGCTTGTGTTGGCAATAGTGGATGATGTGTAGGGGTTCCATCATTATATTATGATTCGCAAGACCATCGTCATCACCGTTGTCAATCCATTTCAGTATGTATTGAAATGATACATCATTGGTAGAAATATCAGTAGATGGATTGTAACCGTCCAGGAATTTGACTTGGATTTTGTTTCCACGAAATCCAAAAATTCGATGGTCTTTGCGGAATTGATTTTGGAACTTCCGGTCGAATCAGGTGACGTTACGCCCGAAGAATCGCCTATTAAAGGAGATCTTTTTCTAATCACATCTTTGGACCCATGGTATGGAGATATACTAGTCTATATCCAGAATTTCAAGTGCCCTGCTTCTGCTTCTCGTGACAAGCATCGAAGAATTCACCATCATGCACGAAACTATCTCATACTCGATGACACTTTGTATTGTCGAGGTGTAGATTGCATTCTTCACCAGTGCCTTATACATGAGGAAGCATAACTCATTCTTAATGACTACCACACTGGATCATGTGGTGGTCATTTGTCTGGGTTGGAAACAACCTAAAATATTCTACGAGCCAGTTACTTTTGTCCTAAGTTAATCAAGGATTGCATTGAGTCGGTCAAGAAGTGCCACCCATGTCAGATCTTCTCTCGGAAGATGAGGGGACATCCTTCTCCTATGTTTCCCGTCATTGTTGTTGGTCCTTTCACCAAGTGGGGGATTGATTTTACTACATGCCACCCAGATTCATCCAGAGGGCATCGTTATATCATCGTAGCAGTAGACTACTTCTTAAAGTGGGTCGAGGCTATGCCGACATTCAACAATGATGGTGAAACAATAGATCTCTTCATTTTTAACCAAATAGTAGCAAGGTTCAACATCCTGAAGGAGATTGTCACTTACCATGGAAGTCACTTCCAGAACAAAATGATGTTCGAGTTAACATAAAATCTTGGGTCGAGGCAAGATCATTCGTCACCCTACTACCCACAAGCGAATGGTCAGGTGGAAGCTGTGAATAAGTCCCTCAAGACTATTATGAAACGAATGATCAATTTTGCAAAGTCAAATTGGCATTTGATGTTGTACTTGACGTTATGGGCTTACTGAACATATGTAAATACTGCCACCAGTTTCTCACATTTTCAACTCTTTTACGGGCTGGAAGTAGTATTTCCTATAGAGTGCCAGATCCCATCTTTAAAGTTGGCAGTAGAGTTATTTCCAGACACTTCACCACTTGAGGAACACCTATTATATCTCTAGAAGCTCGATGAGCAATGTCGTGATGCAGCCTTGTCCAATGAGGCTCACAAGCAATGAGTCAAGTGTTAGTATGATCGGTCCGTTCATCCTCAAATTTGCTCCGAAGGCAACCTTGTCCTAGCCTACGACCAAGATAAGGATCCCCTGGGGAAGGCAAGTTCAAACCCATGTGGTTCAGATCTTTCATTGTGAAAGAGGTCTTAAAGAAGGGTGCTTATCGTCTGGTTGACTTTGAGGGAAATTCTTTGGCGGAGCCTAGAAATGGGCTCTACGTCAAGAAGTATTACTCGTAGGTTGGTCGCATGGGTGACTTCTTGTACATATGTATAGTTATTATACAATTTTTTTTCTTTTTGTTTTATGGACGTATTGTTATTTATGTCATATTTTTCACTGTGGCATATGTCAAGTGAATCAGAGGTGTTCTTTGGGTTTGCGGACGACGTTAGTCGACACACTTGGAGGCTTTCTTCCATAGCTTGGGTATCTGTCTAGGTGACGCCACAAACAATGTTGCCGAGTACAATGCAATGATAGAGTTGCTTCAGGACGCTTTGTCGCATGAAATTTCTCACCTCCGGGTCTACTTAGGTGCTCAGTTGGTTGTGTCCCAGCTAAATAAAGTTTACCACATTTATGATCCTACTCTACACCATCGTTTCCTTAGGTACGTCTCTTAGAACGTTGCTTTTATTACATTATGTACATCCATGTTCCTAGGAGATTAAATCAAATGACAGATACTCTAGCTAATCAAGTATTAGATTGGCATGTTGCACACACATAAAAAGAATCACACACATAAAAATGTACATACATTTGTAAAAAATGTGATCAATAATACATAATAGATGTAAATATATACATATATATCTCAAAAGGTGTCAAAGTACATAGGTGGGCACAAACGCCTCAAAAATAATAATCCGGTACACATCACGGGGTCTATGCCCTAAAAAATATACAAAAAGAGTGTCCTCGGTACGTAATTGAGTCCATCCTATCTAAGCTTGGGGCCTATTGGCCTTTCTGTAGTGAACGACGACATTTTCTAAACGTCGGAAGAGTTGGGCCCAAGTCCATGGCACCCCAACTACATGAGGCTACATGGATGGAAGGAGATCCCCGATCTCGGCCATGGGAACTGCACGAGTGAGCATGGTGAGGTTCTTCTCCACCCGTCTAAAAAATCTCTCATCCTCTCTGTCTGGAGGTCCCCCTGTGGCTGCTGGTCCACCAACTGCTGCTGGTACTGCCTCTGGTCGAGGACGTCGCCTAGTCCTCGAGAAGTTTACAAGGTGCACTGGTCCCACATATGTACATAACAGATACATAGTTGTCAATACTCGAATGCATATAAAAAATGATATATATAAAAGAAACTAAAAATTAAATAACTTTAAAACACACGTACCTATCTCTCCTCGCTCCTCTCCAGGAGGTACAGGCATGTTTGGATCTCTGGAAAAGTTGATTCCAACATAGGGTAGTCCTCTATCACTTGAATCTTTCGTGCCCACCAGTTGAAGAACTTGTCATCGAAGGCCTCTATGGTCCTTCCTCCCCCCTGTTGTGGCAACAATGCTTCCCATCGACACACCGCTGGGAAGGAGGCCACATGCCCCCGTACTGTCTCTCTCAGACTAATATTGGGTACCCTCTCAAAGAAGAATGAGCACAAAATGGTACCGAACCCAAGGTTCTTGTTGCTACGCTCTCGACACTCTGTGAGCTGCCTCTTCATGCAGTCAAGCATGGTCGTGCTTCAGTCAAATATTCATGCATCTAGGAACTAGATTGCAGAATACACGTGTGCTTGAAAATCCCAGTGTAGGGCCATGGATCCAATGATCTCCCCAATAAGAAAAACGATAACCTTCAGTGACAAGTTGGTGATCTTGTGGATGGGCACCTGAGAACCTACTTTCTTAGTGTCGGCCTCGCAATGCATCCCGATGTAGTCGACGATGTTGAAGGTCCCAGGGGGAAATGTACGTAGGTTGACTGGTTCCCCTCTCCTTGAGATTCTAGTCAAGAAATATATGTCCTCAGTCGTTGGAGTCAACGACTGCCCCTCAAGCATGAAAGCCTCTGCGTCAGGGTGCTAGTAATCCACCAGGGCATTGAATAGTCTGGGTTGTGCCCTCATGAACGAACACTGGTAGAAATTCCATAACCTGCATTGTTTCAATGCGACCATAGCATCAGGGTCCTCATCGACCAAGATATCGATTTCCTCATGTTCCCTCTCCCTCCAGTGGACATACATCCTGTTCCCTGACAATTCAAAGGGGAGTTAGCTCTTGCATTTTGATTTTTTCCACACTTTTGAGGGTGTACGCGGGCTATCTTGGAAACAGTAGCATATGTACACTAACAAATTGTTCTCTTCCTGCATACATACGTGGGATTTCCTTAGACAACCCATGTACACGTAGGGTCGTCGATTTTTAAGAGGGCACGCCCCCCAAAAAACTAAAAACTATGCATAATTCAATTATTGAAATGAAAGAGGGATGAGTTTATACTTACTTGGTCTGAGTAGAAGTTCATTTCGTCCTCTGAAGCTCCTGGAATCAAATCTTTTAGAAAAGGGGTCCTTTTTTCCTTTTGGTTAATTTTCAAATTGCCATGGTGAAAATGAGTTGTCAGCTTCTATTTATAGACTCTTTGGCCATTTTTGCCACTATTTTGATCCCTTTTATCATTTTTTCTATCTTGAAAATAATTTAATTCGGTTCTTGATTTTCTTATTGGATGTCATGATGCACTTTGCCTTTTGGTTTGGTAACGTTTTTTGGAGATGGGTCACTTTTAAGGGTCCTTTGACAAAAGTCGTTTTTCCAACTTTTTGCATATAAGTTAGGATTCCACCTCCACTTTCTACATCTCATTGTCTTTTCCGCTTTGCTATAGGATCGATACCACCTAAGTGTGACACTAAACCATCTTTGTTGTTTTAGAAGTGTCGTTATTAGGTGGTAGAGATTACATTTACATGGATGCCCTAGATAGATCCTTGTTGTATTTTGGTATCCATGCCGTCCCTAATGATTTTAGGATCGAGAGCTCTTTTTAGTCCTGTCATGATTACGAGATTGAGCCTCATTCATCTGATGCATCATCACTCTTGGCATCACCCTCGAGACTCCCAAAAATGAGCATGCTTTGTTGTATTTCAAGATCGCTTTGAAATCCGAAAGCAACATCCGACGAGACTATATTTATGCTTTTCAATCTTGTCTGGATTAACTGAGAAAAGTAACCTCTTGGATTCTTATTTAATCCCTTTTCAGACTCTCTAAACATGAAAATATTGCCAAGAGATTTTGTTTTCCTTCACGCTCGCCAAACTAAAACTTTAAGGCACGTCTGTCTGGCGATAGTTTACCCCTTTTTCGGTCTGGACGGTCAATTTTACGAACAAAGGTATACTCTAGGAGCTTCAGTTCGCTAGAAGAGTATTCTCAGGTATAAGTTTAACCCTTTTTCGAGCCCAAGGGAGTAAACTTACGAAAAAGGAACCCCCACAGAATCCATAGTTAAGCTCTTTTCAAACTCCCTAAAATTCAAAAGAGCATCGAGTGACCTTGTTCCTTCACACTCGTTAAATTGATCGAGAAGAACATCTACTGGCATGAGTTTACCCCTTTTTCTGGCCTGTAGATTATGGAGGAAAAAGGTATACCTCGGGAGATTCATCTCACTGGGAGAGTTCTCCTCAGTAGATTTTATACTTTTTCGGGATAAGGAGACTAAATCTAGAAAAAGGCTGTGAGTCCATAGTTAAGCTCTTTTCAGACTCCTTAAAATTGAAAATATTGTCGAGTGATATTGTCTTTGTCATACTCATTAAAATGGTTTTGAATAGACGTCTTTTCGGTGCTATTTTACCCCTTTTTCAAACCGACGAGACTATTTTCTAAAAAGGTACCCCAATGGAGTCTTGTTTTAATTTTTTTTAGACTCTCTAAACATGAAAAAACTACCAAGCTTACCTTCTTTGGGCTCGTTTAAAATTAAATTGAAGGGGGTTTCATTGTGTCTTGCTAATTGTATTTGCATCTCTGCTTCTTTGGCCTAATGCTGGCTCCATGTTTCTCTCAACTGAACCTTTGAAGCATGCCTTATACGCAAGCCTTTTATCACTTTGCCTTTGCAACCTGATACCTTGACCCATGGTGGAATTTTCCCCGAGTGTCCTTTTCCTGCACATGTCTCCTTGCTATGAGAATTAGTGTGTTCCTTGCACCTGGAAATAGTATTCTTGCGACACTAGTTCCTTCGTTATAACATAGCATTATTTTATTCTTTTTCAAGCTCTTTAAAAAATTGAAAAAGAAAAAAAAATAAAAAAACCCAAAAAGAGGGGTCAGGAAATATTTATTCTTTTTTGGCAGCACAATGAGTCGCCCTTGGAAAAAACAAATCCTTCTGTTTGTTTGCTAAGCATTGGGATCTAATATGACCTTAGGAAGCTGTTCTCTCTACATAGAGCTGTGTCCTCCTCCGTTTGGTTACTCTTCCAAACACATGGAGAGTTTGTGTTGCCTCCTGCATCATGAACTTATGTCAATGTCATGCTGCCTGAGTTTGATCATCTTTTGTGCTCTTGTACAAGGGAAGTTTCACTCAACCTAAGTCAGCCTTTCTACAATTTGTCTCTTAACCTCATGCCCGACCATCCCAAAAAGTCCAATCAAGTCCTTGTTCAAAATCAATGAAGTTCTCTGCCTGATCATCGAGATCCTCTTGTCTTTTCCCGATGAGCCATCGAAGACCTCTGGGTAGTTAAGTCATACACTCACATTGCACTCCTACCTGAGTATTAAATATCTTGAAGTTGTTTCTCGAGCTTTGAAGACCTCATCTCCAGCCATCAGGCGTTAATTGGCTTCTTGAAGATGGATACTATACTTGTATATCTTTGATTTTGAGATGCAAATTTGTTGTGTATTACTCACGACTACACTTTATATAGCTATATGACATGGATTTGTAGTGAATTTGATTGGAAACCATGATTTATTTCATCCCGAGCATGGGTATTCCCTCCTTAGAGAGACAATTGTTATTTTTACAGATGGCACCTCCTGAACTCTGGTCCCGGGATCCCTCATTTCGTACATTGGTGAAGATTTTGTAATATATTTTGGACATCAGATGCTCTTCTGACCTCACACATTAGGGGGCATTTTTTATAACCCTAAATTTCTCTACACATGCATACCTGGACTTTGGCCCTCTTAATTACATTTTTTTCCAAGCCATCATTGCGTTTCTCTTCTTAAAAACTCATTTTTTGAAGATGTAAGTGCTCTGCACCAATACTTCCCATGTACATACACTTGTTGCACCACTACAACCCGCGTACGTATGCTTTCTGCACCACTACAACCCGCGTATACTTGCAAAAGTTTCAAGGAATTCATTGAGATTATGGGCTATTGGGTAGTTTCCCAACTAATCCACTGCCTATAGCCCGTCACCCAACCGAATAACCATCGTTTTTTCATATAAAAGGAGGTGTTGGGGTGTCATTCCACATCTAGACATAAGAACAGTGAAATTCTTCCTGTTTCACATCCCCTCCTTGGCCCAAGCACTTGCACCCCTTTTGTGAGAATCGCCTCCGAATTCCCTAATTTTCCTTCCTTCCTCCATCATAAACCCATCATACTTCTGAAGAAGAAGGTTGAGAGTAGAATCCATACAGAGGTTCACTTGGAGCTTGGTGAAGAGGATCCCAAACTAGGTTCGTGGAGCATTAGCCAACTTTGGTTGTAAGTGATCATTGTATTATCAATAAAAAAAGTACTTTTCCTATCCCAAATCATGATGTGTTGAATGTTTCCATTTGATTTATGTTTTATTCTAACATATAACCCTTGATTTATATATGAATTGCATGCTTGTAGTTTTTTGTTTATATGTCTTCGAATGCAGGCTAGCCTTGGGAGGATGTTTGCAGTTAGCGAAGCTATCAAGCGCGAGAGGATCATCACCAAACGTGGAGTAGAGGTACAATTACTCAATCCTTCTCATTTTTCTTTTCTTGTATGAGTCTGGGATATGTTTGGGGTAGTTAGAGAAGTAGGATACTTTTAAATGATTATTAATATGTGTTGTCCCTTGAGAAAGTTTTGAGGAATACTTGGTCATATTTGACCGTTTTTGGTACTCCGACATCCAGTTGGAGAAGGAGCGCATGGCGAAGAGGAGATCACGGGATCTCCACCGCTTTTTAGGGATTTTTGGGCTTTTTGGGCTTTTTGGAAATATTGTAATGGGAAAAGGATATCGACCCTTATTTAGGACTTTTGTATGTATAAATAGAAGGGTAGGCAATGTAAGAAAGGAGATGCATGTGTCAGGTATGTGATGTAAAGTGAATGGATTAGTGCATAAAGTATATCTATGTGATCAGACCTCTGTGTGACTGTAAGAGCTCTGTGCCTACTATAAGTATTGTAAGTGATGAGTGCATGGGTCAGGGAAGGACTTAGTGCTTGGATCTACCCGGGGAAAGAGGATCTAGCGAGCTGTGCAGATCTCTTGTCCTAGGCGGGGTAAGATCTTGAAGGCTTTGTGCTGTAACTTAGTTTACATAAGATAATAACAGAAGAAGACTTTGTGGACGTAGCCTCAGGGTGGGGGTGAACCACAGTAACTCTGTGTATTGTGCTGATGTGTTTGTCTCTCTCTTTCTAAGTGCTTTGATATGTTTAGATAGATCTATTGATGCTTTGTGCTTATGAGATATGAATGGATGTTAGATATGATATATAAGATGCTAAGTGATTAATCTATTAGGTATAACCTGTTTATCGTTGCTAAGTGATAGATCTGAGTAATTACTGTGGTGCTCTGTGCTTTCTGCGAAGTGTATTAATGAATGTATGTTAAGGAATAACTGATGCTAAGTGCGTTGTAAGCAAGATAATCACAAATATGTATCCCAGTTAAGGTTGCAGACACCTGAGTCTTGCAACCACCCCTACCTCTACCTCGGGTGAGACTACATTTGCTTCGCAGGTGTTGCCGAAAGGGCCGGTAGCTAGGGTTTGTTTCATTCGCTCTTGAGTGTTAAACCCTGGGTTTGCCCCTGTTCCAACAAATTGTTTCATTGCCGAGACCAGAACTGTGATTGCTGGGAATAAAGGAAGAAAAATCTTTGTGCGAACTAAGCTCTGTGCGTAGATATGTTTCCCTAGTGCGAGTATTCTACTTGACCTACAAAGCTTTGTGTTGAGAAAAAGAGGCCAGATTTGCAAAAAAGGAGGTCAGATCTGAAGGGAAAAAGGTCAGATTTGTAGAAAAAGAGGTCAGATATGAAGGGAAAAGGTTAGATCTGCAGAAAAGGAGGCCAGATCTGAAGGGAAAAGGTCAGATCTACAGAAAAAAGGTAAGATTTGTAAGCTCTGTGCTTTGATAAAGGTAAGAATAGTTAAAAGTCTTAGATCTGGAAGCTTTGTGCTATATAGAAGTAATATAAGTGGAAATTTTTGTTTCTAAAGCATGGATTTAGGTATGCTTGATAGATTTTGTCTGAGCTTGAAAACTAGGGAATTGTTAGATGAAAGAAAGTTTGATATGAATAATGATAGATATGTTATGCCTATGCATAGAAAAAATGTTTGGACTAATAGATGGATGCAGGATCCTCAAAAGAATTTGTTGTAGGCTAGCTACCATGATCCTGGTGCGCAGTATAGAAAAAGTTGGGGATCATTTAAAAGAAAAAGAGGATTGACTCTATGTTACAGTTGTAGAAAACCAGGACATCTAGCTAAGAAGTGCCCTGGTGGAAGAACGAATTGTCTCTGTTGTAAGGCTATGGACCATGAAGTACTAGATTTCCCTAGAATGATTGATAGAATTGGAAGGCTGAATATAGAGTAAGAAAAAACTAAAGGAAATCAAGAGACTTAGATTATAGAGGAACCCCAGAAAGAATCAAATATTATGTTACTGAAAATGAAAGACACCTTGAATGATCACAGAGACATCAGATTATTAGAAATCCTCAAGAAGAAAGAACAAGTCGAAGTGAGAATAGGGGACTTTGACATTGACTGTACTCTAGATGAGGAAACACTGATAAACATCATGACTAAAAGCACTTGGGAAACCCTAGGAAGACCTGCTATGGTTCTTTCACTAGGAGGAGTAAGCTTGTTTAAAGTAAAATTGGTAACCTTATGTGGATGGATTACCCAGATAGCCATGACTACCAATGGCACCTCAACAAAAGAAGATTTTGAGATTGTTAAGTTCGTGGAAATAAGTGCTCTGTTTCTAGTTTTGTTAGGCAAAACTTGGATTGCGAAAGACTAGAGTTGAAAGCAAGAAGAGGCAGACTTAGAACAAAAGAAGCAAGAGTTAAAGGCTTTCATGGCTAGAAGAATAATGCACTTAATCGAAGAATGGGAGGATAACGAAAAGCTATTTAGGTATCAAGACTTGAATGTCAAATCTGAATGAGTACAAGAACAAGAAAGTAGGGCACCTACCCCAAAGCCAATGAAGGAAGAAACACCGATCCTGAACCCTACCCCACAACGCGAAGTTACCATGCCTAAAGAAGAAAAGAATCAGAATGGAAAAATGATGACTGAGACAAATCTCACTGGAAAGAAGTTGGGGAAACTCATGAAGAAGAAAGTGAAGTTGGAAAAATTACAGAATGTCCCAGAAGGAACCTCGTAGAAGGAAAACATGCAAAATTTGAACTTTGCCAAGATATCAGAACAACGACACCCGGTACTTCGCCGTGGCGAAGAAATATAGCTGTTGATCGATATACCCATTCGACTTCCGTCCTGAATGGGCAGAAAAGCATTAAAAGACCACCACCAGACTGTTGGACCTCACCTTAATGGATAGATCAATGGTCATGGAAGCTTCATATCCATTGTAGAGATACTTACTTATTCCGTCGCGCCATGCCTGAAAGACACTTTTACCAATTGAGAACTTGAGCTTACAGAATACCCGCGTTATGAAACAGTGATTACTCTAGCTTTATTCTCTATCTGATTATGGTACCGACAATCCATTAACAACCCGGGACAGTGATCCCAAGATTACATGTCCGACGAGCTTAGCGTAGCAGAAGAATCGGTGAGAGAAGTACTTGCTAGCTTAAGGACAGAAAGAGTCATGTTGGAAAGAGGAATGTCCACCAGAGTCCAAGCCTCATTGTCGAGAGATGTGGTAGCCTCCCCATCGATTGCTCGAGCTGGAACATCTTGAGCTGGCGCAGAGTCAAGAACTAAGCATAGAGATGACGTAGCCAACGCGAAGTTAGTGCCAACCATCCTACCAGCTTACATTCCCCCTCTAAGTGGTGATATTAATAGGGACAGTGTCCCTAGAGACTCTAAATACACCCTAGTCATTGCATATCTATTGAAAGGAGTTCGCACCTACCGCACAGATCAAGAAAAGGTTACAGCGTTGAAGTTTTGCGACTTCAACCTGGGAGACCGTAAAGCCTATAGCATGCTCGCACCATCTAAGTAATTAAAAAGGACTAAGGGCCAGAATTTGAAGATCATCGCCCATCAATGGATGATGAAACTTGAGCAGTCTACTCTGCTCAATGTTATGAAAATACCGCACTTCGACAGACATCAGGAGGTGACTTCTTGTGTGAAATTGCTTCTAGAAAGTTACCACAAAGGATACATGTGGTTAAATAGTCGCATAAATATTGATCTAGCGCTGATCAACACGATTATTGGGCTTAGCATGCAAAGCCCTAATCCCCATGAGTAATATCCTGGAAAGACCGCGAACCACGCTCTTTCACAAAAGATTAAAGAGGCTTATGGAAATGTTGAAAAAGGCGCGCAAGGTTACAAGGTAGCCTCTATCGAGAGTGGCATAGTGCGCCTCGCATGTCAGTTGATAGTAGGGAAGCTGGTACATAAGAATAGACCTACACAAGTATCAGGCTTCATAGTGGACCTCACAGGAAAATGTGCAGAGGGACTACAAATGAATTGGGCAAAATACTTGGTCAATCAGCTAGAAATTGATTGTAGAGAAGCCCAGGACCAGGGGCATGAATTCCACTTTAGCTGGCTGCTAATATTGATCACCTTTGTTGCATGGGAGCTACCGGAAGGTGCAAACTTCCCAGACCACGACCCATTTGAACCATTAGCTATGAAGTTCAATACCTTATGGTACTCGACGGACATGAGAAAGCAATGGCAATCAAATGGAATTTTTCACAGATACTATAACCAACTGAAAGCAACCATAGGGTGTGAACCTCACATAACCTTGAACACTTTACAAAGGTTCCAACCTCTAATAAAGTTCAGCGTAGACCGCCACTTTATATACCTAATTCCACGCATTGATGAACACCAGGAACAACTTCAGTCCTATTATAAGCTGACCGAAGAAGACCTAGAAGAAATCACTAGGGAATGGTTGACAGACCTCCTTCTTCCAGTAGATCCAGTAGACATTTCAGACATTGACAGCCCAAGAGCTGCGCAGGACACACTTGGGCCCAGTAAGATGAAGAAGACAAAGAAGACAAAGGAAACAAAGAAGCGTGAAGAGGTTCAGGATGTAGATAGCTAATCTGTAAAGACAACTTCCATCACACCCAATCAAGAAGGTAACAACTAAGACCTAGAGGAAGTCGAACAACAACCAAAGGATGAAGTCAAAGTTCCAAACAAGAGAAAAGGGTCACCTTTGAAGTTTTCCTCTAAGAAGAAAGAAAAAGTGACCATGACCAAGATGAAGGCCATGCTCACCCCCGATGACTTCAACTTTCTCCTCACAACTTTGAATGAAGCCATAGAAGAAATTACAAAAAAGCAGGAGGCCAAGAAACAAACTATGTACGACAGAATTGAAGCCGAGCTCCAAGGAGTGTAGTGAGCACTTTATTCTAACTGCACAGTCTCCACTGCACCCATCCCAGAAGGAGCAACCGAAGTAGGAGATGAATCAATTCAACTCCGCAGGATTGCCGATATAGTCAAAGTATGCCTCTAGAAAGAAGAAGAAGTAACTGTGTAGGCCACCCAGGCCCTAAAGAAAGCACGGGAGGAAATCATAGAGGAACGACGAGCTACACAACAAGAGAAGGAGGCCATCCAAGAGAAATTTGATAAAGACAGAGCAAAAATCCAAAAGGAGAAGGAGCATCTTCTCGTGAAGCATATCAGGATCGAAGAAGCTGTCAACAGAGAATTTTTCTCTGTGAACAGCTTAAAACAAAAGGCCGAAGAACCCTTAGACCGTCAAGTGATGAAGCTTGCTGAAGTTATTCAACAACTGCAACAAAGATTCATGGACTTAGAGCTTCATATCATCCCAAGTACCCCACAAGAAGAGGGCGACCAACGAGAAATAACTGACCGAGGTACAATAGAAAGGATTAAAGAACTCACTGAAGAATGCAAACAACTAAGTACCAGAAGTGCGCAGATACATGAGAACCTGACCGAGAACCCATAATTGCATAAATTGGAGTCGCAGCTCCAGGAGGTGAAGCAACATGCAGATAGACTTCAGATGCAGTTGAAGGCCCTACCAACCATAGAGAAAATGAAGCGATCCCATGAGCAATGCATCGCACAACAAAAGATCCACATGATCCAGAGCAAGGTCATGGAAGTGACACAGCAACTTCAACCTTTGCAGGATAAGGCATGGCAACTATTTTTAGAGATTGAGAACCAAGGGACAGAGCTACAATAGGTCATAATTATAGTAGAGCAATGCCTAGAAGGACCAATCAGGAACACACTCATCCAGGAGTTCACCGAGCAGGAGGAAATCACAAAGCAACAGGTCAAAGTGGCTCGAGCCAAACTTGAGGTGCTTGAAGAAGAATTGGCCAGACTTGAGTGACTCGGGACGAGTCACAAGTGAGTGTTGGGGGCCTATTGGCCCTTGAACAAGTTTTGAGGAATACTTGGTCATATTTGACCATTTTTGGTACTCTGACATCCAGTCGGAGAAGGAGTGCATGACGAAGAGGAGATCACGGGATCTCTGCCCCTTTTTAGGGATTTTTGGGCTTTTTGGGAATATTGTAATGGGAAAGGGATATCGGCCCTTACTTAGGCCTTTTGTATGTATAAATAGAAGGGTAGGCAATGTGAGAAAGGAGATGCATGTGCCAACTATGTGATGTAAAGTGAATGGATTATTGCATAAAGTAGGTCTATGTGATCAGACGTCTGTGTGACTGTAAGAGCTTTGTGCCTACTGTAAGTATTGTAAGTGTTGAGTGCATGGGTTAGGGAAGGACTTAGTGCTTGGATCTACTCGGGGAAAGAGGATATAGTGAGCTGCATAGATATCTTGTCCTAGGCGGGGTAGGATCTTGAAGGCTTTGTGTTGTAACTTGGTTTACAGAAGATAATAACAAAAGAAGACTTTGTGGATGTAGCCCCAGGGCGGGGTGGAACCACGGTAACTTTGTGTATTGTGCTAATGTGTTTGTCTCTCTCTTTCTAAGTGATTTGATATGTTTATATAGATCTATTGATTCTTTGTTCTTATGAGATATGAATGCATGCTATATATGATATATAAGATGCTAAGTGATTAATCTATTAGGTATAACTTGTTTATTGTTGCTAAGTGCTAGATCTGAGTAATTACTATGGTGCTCTGTTCTTTTTGCAAAGTATGTTAATGAATGTATGTTAAGGAATAAATGATGCTAAGTGCACTGTAAGAAAGATAATCACAGATCTGTATCCCAACTAAGGTTGCAGACACCTGAGTCTTGCAACCACCCCTGCCTCTACCTCGGGTGAGACTACATCTGCTTCGTAGGTGTTGCCGAAAGGGCCAGTAGCTAGGGTTTTGTTGGTGAGTTCTTAAGCGTTGAAACTTGGGTCTACCCCTATGCCAACAATATGCCTACATTGTAAACCCTGGTGTAGCCATAGGGGGGTTTTCCCGCTAGCACATTCGAGTTTGATAGCGCCTATGCGGGAACCTGCTGCCATAAAATTGGCTAAATACGAAAACAAACGACAATCGGTCAGACTCATGATGTGAAGATGTAGATGGATATATAATTTCTCACTTTTCCACCCCAGGAACTCGCGAGCATAGATATGCGATGAAGTATAGAACCATAAACAAATAATAGAGGGAAAGAAGAAAAGGGAAAAATAGGTAAGTATACAAGAGGAAAAAGAAAGGGAGAAAGGAACTTTATGCGTCACACAAAAACACTTAGTCTGATAATTGTCAAGCGATAGAAATACATCAACTATGGGAAAAACATTCTCAGCCATGAAATATAGCTGGAGCTCAATAGAACCTGGTTCAAGATAAAGGAGATGTTGTTTATATCTATCTCAACAAGCAATAGATAAAATATATGACTTGGTATTCTTATATGCAAGTAGTCAGATAGAGTAATCGTAGGTAGAGTGAGGCTTGGGAGTTCGAGGAGTCTGGGGTTGAATTGTATATCACCGAAGTTTTGGGTGCAAGATGTATACCTTGAACACGAGGCATGAGATTTTGATAGCACCTACGCAGGAACCCGCAGCCATAAAATTGGCTAAGTATGGAAACTAACAATGGTTGGTTAGACTTGTGATGTGAAGATATAGATGGATATAGAATTTATCACTCTGCCACCCCGGTAACTCGCGAGATAGATATGCGACTAAGTATAGAACCAAAAATGGATAATAGAGGGGAAGAAGAAAAGGGAAAAATGAGTAAGTATAGAAGAGGAAAAAGAAAGGGAGAAAATAACTTTATGTCTCACACAACAACACTTAGTCTGATAATTATCAAGTGATAGAAACACATCAACTATGGGAAAAACATTCTCAGCCATGAAATATAGCTTGAGCTCAACAAACCCTAGTTCAAGTTAAAATATGTTTTGTTTATATCTATTTCAACAAGAAATAGACAAAATATATGACTTGGCATTCTTAGATGCAAGCATATTCTAAAATATCACAATCTACAATATATGCAAACATTGGATAATAGATGCAGATCAAAGTTTTGTAACCATACCTCTTAGTCTCTGGACCTTATACTATGATGGAGGTTTCACTTCTACTTGTCGATAATACTTGTGAACTAAAAAACATGTGGTGTAAACACATAAACATATTTACCATGGCATAGTAGAATAAATAACTACGGATATTTGTTTCGTAAACATAACAAGAGCGTAATCTATGAATCCTTACCTTCGACATTGTCGTTGTGTTGATGTTTGTGATGGTTGACTGCTCATGCCCAGGTCACTTCTGAAACAATGGCCATGAACATGTGTATATTGTTCATACTCGATATGGATGTGCATTAGGCATACACACTATATTTTCTGTAGCACCACTGTAGCCATACCTTTTGGAAGATTGTGCTCAATCTTTCTTAGTTGTGGCACATAAGGCTCCATCCTCGTGTTCAATTAGT
>ML858759.1:20622-46649 GCA_009831015.1 Picea engelmannii | reverse complement strand
AACACCTTCGTTGGCCTCAACTGGGCTATGTGGAATGAATACCGAAATTCCCCCAATCATCATAATGCTCTTCTAATCCTCCTCTTGGATGGTGCAAGTTTTTAACTTGTCATCATATTCATTCACAGGGTATGAAAAACCACACGAATCTTCACCTATTTGCAATCCTTGATAACATGAACTCTCAACAGAGTCTGTGAGACTATGAGACATTTTCATCTCCTTTCCCCTACCCACCTAGAAATTTGGGAATTTTCCGTTGCCCGCTTGGCAATCTATGAGATCTAGTGATCCCATCTCATTGCCCCCTTGAAAATATGAACTTTCAGCACTGCTCCCCTGGAAGTACGCAAGACCTCCTACTGATCTCTTCCCATTGCCCACCTGGAAACTCGAAAGTTATATTCTGCCCACCTGGAAATTTATGAGATCCTCTGTTAATCTCATACCATTGCCCACCTGGCAATATGAATTTTCATTGATGTCCTCCTCACAATCTATGAGATCCTCCAGTGATCTCATTCCATTGCCCACCTAACAATTCAAAAAATTGTCTCTGCCCTCCTGGTAGTTCATGAGACCTGGATTTGATCTCTCTTCCCCATCACTAACGGTTTCTCCAACTTCTAGCTCACAGATGCAAACCATCTCTGTGTCACTGAGGCTTTCAGGATACCTCAGCCACTTCCTCAACTCTTGTCGTTGTTTCCTTGCCAACAAATTTTGAACAAGCCATTTGGATATCTTGTTCAAAGGCCATTCGTACCTCCAGTGTAATTTTTCCTCCTGCTACATATTCAATGTCAGTTGTTCCATTCTCGCCCTTATCTCAGCGAGTTCTTTGTCAATCTCTTCTTTACTCATCTGCTGGTGGTCTCCTCTTCCACCACGCTCATGGCCTTCAGTAGCCATTTCCATATTTCACCTCCCCTACTGGAAAGCGTATGGATCACTCTACATCTAAGAGCATCTCCATGTCCTCGTACATCTCGCCTAGTTGTCTATCATTTGCTTCACACCTTGCAACAATCACCACAGAGATTTAACACCCTACTTCTTTCACTTGTTGTATACATATGAATCTCTGCTTCTGATTCCACTTGATTTTATCAGAATTTCTCCCACCATCTCTCCTTTTTCTGTGAACAAAGTAACGGTCTCCTCTTTTTGTTTTGTCTGAAATCTACAGACAAAAATTAGCTTTGATACCACTTGATGCAGACCCCCTACCTCAGCAGGGTTCTGCGACCTCCCGGACTCTGGATAGATATTCTTCTGAGTTGAAATGGCTCTTTAGGATCCTACTGGAACCCTTTGAATGAATCCATAGGTCCTTCATGAAAACCCACCCTGCGCAGCTCAACACCAGGTGTGAGCCTTACATCTCCATGCGACCACAACTTGGCCTTAGTGCAAGCACCTTTCGCAACTCATGAGTTCGTGAGTCGAAGACCCTTGACTCCTCTTTTTGCAAACATCGATACCATATATGTGATATAGGTATGTCTCCTCCTTGTTAGCACCTTCCACACATAACCACTAACTAGGGCTAAGTGCTAGCACTACTCTCAACTCGTGACTTCGCGAGTTGGAGTGTTGAACCCTCGTGCTCCTCCTTTGCACAATCCTGAAGCACGATAAGTGAGCAATGGGTTGACTCCTTTAGCACTACTTGCAACTCGTGACTTCACCAGTTGGAGGGTTGAACCCTCATGCTCCTCCTTTGCGAAACCCTGAAGCATGATAAGTCAGTGATGGGTTGACTCCTTCCAAGGTGACGTGTGTCCACCACCTCTCACCCTCTTCCACCTTTCTCTAGGTGTTTTTTATGCCACCTGTCAACCATGCGGTCCCCACCTAACGGATGTGCCACGTGTTCGCACGAGCCCTCGGTGCTCAACACTTCGCGACTTCTGCAGTCGAAAATAATTTCTTTCAACCCCTGAATCCCCGATACGCGATACCATGCAAAGGTTATAATCCAACGGTTCTCCCGCAGCTTGGATCCAATGGTCTAGGTCTCCTTCCCTGCTCCTCACAACTCAAGACTTCGTGAAACCCAGAATTTGGTCTACCCTCCAAACTCACGAACCCCGAATTTGCAAAATGATCCAGATCTCTACCACCTGTCCTCCAAAATGGATGGTCCTGATACCTTTGAGACTTGACGAGTCCTCTTCCTTCTTCTATTACGAGGTTTATACCTCACACACCTTTTCTCGATCCAACAGCACATGGCAACTCGACACTTATCCCTCAAAGTTTCTGTCATCCGTTCTACCCTTCTATGCGGCTTCCCATGGATTAAACCCCTCAGACCTTCTCCCAGATCCGAAGGCTATCGGTCCTTGGTGCTAGATCTGACGGTCCATATCTGACCTCCTTACACGCTCTCCTCCTGCTTCCTAGACGTAGATTCAATGGTTCGGATCTTTCTTCCCAGTGTTGATCCAACGACAGTTGTTCTCTTCCTCCTGAGCTTTCTTGGCTTTTTGACTTAGAAGATTTTCTAAGTCTCGAAGGTCTCGACCTTCGACTCTTCCTCTTGCGAGCCCTGTTCCTTTGGGTCTTGTCTGCATTATAGAAACTCTATCCCTTATGAGCTTCTTCCTCTCAGACATCTATTCCTATGCACACTTTGTGTTCAAGGATTTCGAATAACTCAGATTCAGGAAGTTTTCTTGAAAAGAAAACTCCTTACGCCCACCTGGCGTTCTCCTTCTCAATGCACACCTTGCAGAGCCTACAGAGTATTCCAAAACCCTATGAGTGTCTTCTCTTAGACACTTCTCTTTTCTCAAAACTTGAACTAGAGTTCCCTAGTGCACTCTATGCACTCGCTCGATGCCCTCTTTCCAGAACTCTCCAGAACCTTCAATATTTCTATCCTCCCTGAACTCGAGACATAGTTCCTTCCTATGCACTCCTTGCACCTCTGCTGATGAAGGTTCAACGCTATCCCTCTTGATCTTTCCTGAGGTTGTCTCACCTTTGTCAATGCACACCTTGCGGACTATGTCCACTCCTTGCACTTGGAAACTCCAAGATAGAAAGAAAATGAAACTTATGAAATGCTTCACTAGTTATGCATTTAAAACATGAAATGCATAAAAACATGTAAACATCAAACACACAATATGTAGGAAAATTGATTTTCTATTAATCTGTATGTCTATACAAATGTTTACAAAGGCTGGACTATAACAAGTCTCAGCTCTCTCTTAAGATCTCTCTACCGGAGATCTCCCCTATCCTCTCTCTTCTCTACTCTTAGAGACTAATTACAAAAGAGGGCTCTCTTGAGCTTATCCTCTTCACCGCCTCTGAGCTATCACCATCACAAAGCGACTCCTGTGGCTACATTACATAAATGGATGCCTAGTCCTGACTACATCCTGAGCTTGCTACAGGCTACCATTTAAGGAAACCTCAACCACTTCTTGAACAGATGCGTGGTCAGCTCTTATAGCCTTACAAAAAAAATTGAAATTTTGAATTTCAAAATTGAGAGGGATGCACCTCTCCTTCTCTCCATTAAATGCATGTTGGATGTGCTGGATGGCTGGCACGCTACTGACGTGGAGTGATTCTCTTGCATCATAATCCTCTACTGGAAAAAATCATGATCTCGTGATCATGAGCTCCTCTTCTCTAGTGTTCAAATCCACCTAGATCCCAAACTTTCCCGTGGAGCTGTCCATCTGCTCCTTTGCTTCATTGTTGTTGTTGTTATTTCTTTGCTTCTCTTGAAGGCTCCCTTCTGCTAAGCTTCTCATTGATGGTAGTCTCTGTTGCTGAACTCGACATCAGCCTTATGATTTCTTCAATTACCTCTTCCAGCTGCACAACTGGCTAGCTCTTTGTATGCAGTCTTCTCTGTTGCACTACTGTCTCCTCAATGGGCAGATCTGCTCAATCTCCTCAGCTATCTTTATCTCTCTTTGTGGCACTAAGTGGCCACTCTACTACAGACTCTAGATCTATAGTCTCCTCACTGAACTTCTACTCAGCTTCTTCCTGTGGTAGTTCTACTGCTACCATTTCTCCTGCTGGCATACTTCCAACTTCTTCCAGCTTTTCCCCAAGCTGGTATGCTCCACTACCTTCCTCCAACTTAGCATGTTGGATGTGCAAGATTTTCACCATCACCCTTCTCTCCAGGGCTTCCAATTCTTCACACAGTTCAACAAAATCTGTGTTGTCTACTTCCTCTTCTGCTGCAGGCTTCAGTGCTTGCATCCATCTCCTGTTCAGCTTCCCGACTGAAAATTTTGAGCATTTCGGCTAAATGCTCATCTTCTGCTCCTTGGGAAAACATCAGTGTCTACTCCATTTCTTCTTCCATCATAGTTTTTGCTGGTTGTCCTCCTGCTATTGTTGCATCTACAACACCTTCGTTGGCCTCAACTAGGCTATGTGGCACGAATACTCGAATTCCCCTAATCATCAGAATGCTCTTCTGATCCTCCTATTGAATGGTGCAAGTTTTTAACTTGTCGTCATATTCATTCACAGGGTTTGCAAAACCACACGACTCTTCACCTATCAACACTCCTTACTGACATGAACTCTCAACAGAGTCTGTGAGACTCTCAGATAGTCTCATCTCCTTTCCCCTGCCCACCTGGCAATTTGGGAATTTCCTGCTGCCCACTTGGCAGTCTATGAGATCCAGTGATCCCATATCATTGTCCCCTGAGCAATATGAACTTTCAGCACTACTCCCCTGGAAGTTCACGAGGCCTCCTACTAATCTCTTCCCATTGCCCACTTCGCAACTCGAAAGTTCACTTCTGCTTGCCTGGCAGTTTATGAGATCCTATGTTAATCTCATACCATTTCCCACCTGGCAATATGAATTTTTGTTGCTGTCCTCCTGACAGTTTATGACATCCTCCAGTGATATCATTCCATTGCCCACATGACAATTCAAAAATTTGTCTCTGCCCTCCTGGCAGTTCATGAGACCTGGATTTGATCTCTCTTCCCCATCATTGAGGGTTTCTCCAACTTCTGGCTCACAGATGCAAACCAGCTCTGTGTCACTGAGGCTTTAAGCATACCTCAGCCACTTCCTCAACTCTTGTCCTTGTTTCCTGGCCAACAACTTTTGAACAGGCCATTTGGCTTTTCTGTTCAGAGTCCATTCCTACCTCCAGTCTAATTTTGCCTCCTAATGCATCTTCAATGTCAGTTGTTCCATTCTTGCCCTTATCTCAGTGAGTTCTTTGTCAATCTCTGCTTTTCTCATCTACTGGTGGTCTCCTCTTCCACCATGCTCATGGCCTTTAGTAGCCATTTGCATCTTTCACCTGCCCTCCTGGAAAGCATATGGATCACTCTACGTCTGAGAGCATCTCCATGTCCTCCTACAGCTCGCCTGGCTATCTATCATTTGTTGCACACCTTGTAACAATCACCACAGAGCTTTAAAACCCTGCTTCTTTCACCTGTTGTATACAGATTAATCTCTGCTTCTGATTCCACTTGATGTTACCATAATTTCTCCCACCGTCTCTCCTTTGTCTGTGAACAAAGTAACGGTCTCCTCTTTCTATTTTGCCTAAAATCTACAGACAAAAATCGGCTCTGATACCACTTGATGCAAACCCCCTACCTCAGCAGGGTTCTGCGACCTCTCGGTCTTTGGATCGATCTTCTTCTGAGTTGAAATGGCTCTTTAGGCTCCTGTTGGAACCCTTTGAATGAATCCATAGGTCCTTCATGAAAAACTGCCCTGCGCAACTCAACACCAAGTGCGAGCCTTACATCTCCATGCGGCCACAACCTAGCCTTAGCACAAGCACCTTTCACAACTCGCAAGTTCATGAGTCGAAGACCCTCGACTCCTCTTTCTGCGAACGTTGATACCTGAGATGTGATACAGGTATGGATCCTCCTTTTTAGCGCCTTCCACACATAACCACTGGTTATGGCTAAGTCTAGCACTACTCGTAACTCATGACTTCGCAAGTTGGAGTGTTGAACCCTCGTGCTCCTCTTTTGTGAAATATCGAAGCATGATAAGTCAGCGATGGTTTGACTCCTTTATCACTACTCACAACTCTTGACTTCACGAGTTAGAGGATTGAACCCTCGTGCTCCTACTTTGTGAAACCCCCAAGAATGATAAGTCAACGATGGGTTGACTCCTTCCAAGGTGACGTGTGTCCACCACCTGTCACCCACTTCCACCTTTCCCTGGGCGTTTTTTGTTACACCACCTATCAACCACGCGGTCCCCACCTAACGGATGTGCCACGTGTTCGCACGAGCCCTTGGAGCTCGGAACTTCGTGACTTCTGCAGTCAAAAAGAAATTCTTTCAACCCTCGAATCCCCGATACGTGATACCACGTGGAGGTTCTGATCCAACGGTTCTCCCACGGCTTGGATCCAATGTTCTGGGTATCCTTCCTTTCTCCTCACAACTCAGGACTTCACAAAACCCATAATTTGTTCTGCCCTCAAAACTCACGAACCCCGAATTTGAGAAATGATCCAAATCTCTGCCACCTGTCCTCCAAAATGGACGGTCCTGATGCCTTTAGGACTTGATGAGTCCTTTTCCTTCTGTTGTTACGAGGTTCAAACCTCGCACACCTTTTCTGGATCCAACGACTCATGGAAACTCAGCACTTCTCCCTTGAATTTTTTGTCGTCCGTTCTACCCTTCTGTGCGGCTTCCTAGGGATTAAACCCCTCGCACCTTCTCCCAGATCCGAAAGCTATCAGTCCTTGGTACTATATCTGATGGTCCAGATCTGACCCCCTTACACGCTCTCCTCCTGCTTCCTGGACATAGATTCAATGGTTTGGATCTTTCTTCCCAGTGTTGATCCAACGACAGTTGTGCTCTTCCTCCTAATCTTTCTTGGCTTTTTGACTTAGAATATTTTCAAAGTCTCGAAGGTCTCGACCTTCGACTCTTCCTCTTGTGAGCCCGATTCCTTTGGGTCTCGTTTGAGTTATAGAAACGATGTCCCTTCTGAGCTTCGTTCTCTCGAAGATTTACTCCTATGCACACTTTGCGTTCGAGGATTTTGAATAACTCAGATTTGGGAAGTTTTCTTGAAAAGAAAACTCCTTACGCCCACCTGGTGTTCTCCTACTCGATGCACACCTTGCAGAGCCTACAGAGTATTCAGCCACCCTATGAGTGTCTTCTCTTTGACACTTCTCTTTTCTTAGAACTTGAAATAGAGTTCCCTAGTGCACTCTATGCACTCACTCAATGCCCTCTTGGCATAACTCTTTAGAACCTTCAGTAGTTCTATCCTCCCTGAACTCAAGACAGTGTTCCTTCCTTTGCACCCGTTGCAAATTTGCTGATGAAGGTTCAACACTATCCCTCTTGAGATTTCCTCAGGTTGTCTCACCTCTATCAATGCACACCTTGCAAACTATGTGCACTCCTTGCACTCGAAAACTCCAAGACAAGAAGAAATTGAAACTTATGAAATGCTTCACCAGTTATGCATTTAAAACATGAAATGCATAAAAACATGTAACAAGTCTCATCTCTCTCTCGAGATCTCTCTACCTAAGATCTCCCCTATCCTCTCTCTTCTCTACTCTTAGAGACTAATTACAAAAGAGGGCTCTCTTGAGCTTATCCTCTTCACCGCCTTTGAGCTATCGCCATCACAGAGTGGCTCCTATGGCTACATTACATAAATGGATGCCTAGTCCTGACTACATCTTGGGATTGCTACAGGCTACCATTTAAGGAAACCTCAACCACTTCCTGAACAGATGTGTGGTCGACTCTTACAACCTTTCAAAAAAATTTGAAATTTTGAATTTCAAAATTGAGAAGGCTGCGCCCCTCCCTTTCTCCATTAAATGCATGTTGGTTGTGCTAGCTGGCTAGCACGCTTCTAAAGTGGAGTGATTCTCCTGCATCATACTCCTCAGTTGGAAAAAATCATGATCTCCTGATCATGAGCTCCTCTTCTCCAGTGTTGAAATCCACCTAGATCCCAAACTTTCCTGTGGAACTGTTCATCTGCTCCTCTGCTTCGTTGTTGTTGTTGTTGTTTCTTTGCTTCTCTTCTAGGCTCCCTTCTGCTCAGCTTCTCATTGCTGGCAATATCTGCTGTTGAACTCGACATCAGCCTTATGATTTCTTCAATTACCTCTTCCAGTTGCTCAACTAGCTAGCTCTTTGTATGTAGTCTTCTCTGATGCACTTCTGTCTCCTCAATGGGCAGATCTGCTCGATCTCCCCTGCTATATTTATCTCTCTTTGTGGCACTAAGTGGCCACTCTGTTGCAGATTCTAGCTTTGTAGTCTCCTCATTGAACTGCTACTCAGCTTCTTCCTGTGGCAGTTCTGCTACTGCCATTTCTCCTACTGGCATACTTCCAACTTCTTCCAGCTTCTCTCCAAGATGGTATTCTCCACTACCTTCTTCCAACTTAGCCTGTTGGATGTGCAAGCTTTGCAACATCACCCTTCTCTCCAAGGCTTCCAATTCTTCACACAGATCAACAAAATCCGTGTTGTCTTCTTCCTCTTCTGTTGTAGGCTTCAGTGCTGCAGTCATCTCCTGTTCAACTTCCCGGCTGAAAATTTTGAGCATTTCGGTTGAATACTCATCTTTTGCTCCTTGGGAAAATGTCAGTGTCTGCTCCATTTTCCCCAATCATCAGAATGCTCTTCTGATCCTCCTCCTAGATGGTGCAAGTTTTTAACTTGTCATCATCTTCATCTACAGGGTCTGCAAAACCACATGACTCTTCACCTATCAACACTCCTTGCTGACATGAACTCTCAACAGAGTCTATGAGACTCTTAGATAGTCTCATCTCCTTTCCCCTGCCCACCTGGCAATTTCAGAATTTTCTGCTGCCCACTTGGCAGTCTATGAGATCCAGTGATCCCATCTCATTTCCCCCTTAGCAATGTGAACATTCATCACTACTTCCCTGGCAGTATGTGAGACCTCCTACTAATCTCTTCTCATTGCCCACCTGGCAACTCAAAAGTTCACTTCTGCCCACTTGGTAGTTTATGAGATCCTCTATTAATCTCATACCATTTCCCACCTGCCAATATGAATTTTTGTTGTTGTCCTCCTGACAGTCTATGAGATCCTTCAGTGATCTCAATCCATTTCCCACCTGACAATTCGAAAATTCTTCTTTTCCCTCCTGGCAGTTCATGAGACCTGGAGTTGATCTATCTTCCCCATCATTGAGGGTTTCTCCAACTTTTGGTTCACAAATGCAAACCAACTCTGTGTCACTGAGGCTTTCAGCACACCTCATCCACTTCCTCAATTCTTGTCGTTGTTTCGTGGACAACAAATTTTGAACATGCCATTTGGATTTCCTGTTCAGAGGCCATTTGTACTTCAAGTGTAATGTTTCCTCCTACTGCATCTTCAATGTCAACTGTTCCATTCTCACCCTTATCTCAGTGGGTTCTTTTTCAATCTCTGCTTTACTCATCTGCTAGTGGTCTCCTCTTCCACCACACTCATGGCCTTCAGTAGCCATTTCCATCTTTCACCTACCCTCCTAGAAAGCGTATGGATCACTCTACGTCTGAGACAGAGATTTAACACCCTGCTTCTTTCACCTGTTGTATACAGATGAATCTTTACTTCTGATTCCAGTTGATGTTACCAGAATTTCTCCCACCGTCTCTCCTTTGTCTATGAAAAAAGTAACAGTCTCCTCTTTCTATTTTTTCTAAAATCTACAGACAAAAATTGGCTCGGATACCACTTGATGTAGACCCCCTACCTCAGCAGGGTTCTGCAACCTCCCGGTCTCTGGATCGATCTTCTTCTGAGCCAAAATGGCTCGTAGGGCTCCTGCTGGAACCCTTTGAATGAATCCATTAGTCCTTCATGAAAACCCACCCTACGCAACTCAACAACAGGCGTGAGCCTTACATCTCCATGCGACCACAACCTAGCCTTAGCGCAAGCGCCTTTTGCAACTCGTGAATTTGTGAGTCGTATACCCTAGACTCCTCTTTCTGCAAACGCCAATACCCGAGATGCGATACGGGTATGGCTCCTCCTTGTTAGCGCCTTCCACACATAACCACCAGCTAGGGCTAAGTGCCAGCACTACTCTCAACTTGTGACTTCGTGAGTTGGAGTGTTGAACCCTCGTGCTCCTCCTTTGCAAATCCTGAAGCATGATAATTCAACCATGGGTTGACTCCTTTAGTACTACTTGCAACTTGCGACTTCACGAGTTGGAGGGTTGAACCCTCATGCTCCTCCTTTGCGAAACCCCGAAGCACGATAAGTCAGCGATGGGTTGACTCCTTCCAATGTGACATGTGTCCACCACCTGTCACCCACTTCCACCTTTCTCTGGGCGTTTTTTGTTACGCCACCTGTCAACCACAAGGTCCCCAATTAACGGATGTGCCACGTGTTCACACGAGCCCTCGGCTCTCTACACTTCACGACTTCTACAATTGAAAAGAAATTATTTCAACCCCCGAATCCCCGATACGCGATACCATGTGAAGGTTCTGATCCAACGGTTCTTCCGCGGCTTGGATCCAATGGTGTGGGTCTCCTTCCCTACTCCTCACAACTTGGGACTTCATGAAACCTAGAATTTGGTCTGCCCTCCAAACTCACGAACCCCGAATTTGTGAAATTATCCAGATCTCTGCCACCTGTCCTCCAAAATGGACAGTCCTGATACCTTCGGGACTTGACAAATCCTCTTTCTTCCGCTGTTGCGAGGTTTATACCTTGTGCACCTTTTCTGGATCTGATGACTCACGGAAACTCAGCACTTCTCCCTCGAAGATTTTTTTGTCTGTTCTACCCTTCTGTGTGGCTTCCCAGGGATTAAACCCCTCACACCTTCTCCCAGATCTGATGGCTATCTGTCCTTGGTGTTATATCTGATGATCCAGATCTGACCTCCTTACGCGCTCTCCTCCTGCTTCATGGAAATATATTCAATGGTCCGGATATTTCTTCCCAGTGCTGATCCAACGAAAGCTATGCTCTTCCTCCTGATCTTTCTTGGCTTTTTGACTTAGAATATTTTCTAAGTCTCGAAGGTCTCGACCTTTGACTCTTCATCTTACGAGCCTGGTTCCTTTGGGTCTCGTCTGTGTTATAGAAACATTGTCCCTTCTGAACTTCACCCTCTAGGATATTTACTCTTGCGCACACTTTGCATTCGAGGATTTCGAATAGCTTAGATTTGGGAAGTTTTCTTGAAAAGAAAATTCCTTACGCCCACCTGGCGTTCTCCTGCTCGATGCACACCTTGCAAAGCCTACAGAGTGTTCAGCAACCCTGTGAGTTTCTTCTCTTTGACACTTCTCTTTTCTCATAACTCGAAATAGAGTTCCCTAGTGCACTCTATGCACTCGCTCGATGCCCTCTTGGTAGAACTCTCCAGAACCTTCAGTAGTTCTATCCTCTCTGAACTCAAGACAGAGCTCCTTCCTGTGCACTCCTTGCACCTATGTTGATGAAGGTTCAATGCTATCCCTCTTGAGATTTCATGAGGTTGTCTCACCTCTGTCAATGCACACCTTGCAGACTATGTGCACTCCTTACACTCGGAAACTCCAAGATAGGAAGAAATTGAAACTTATGAAATGCTTCACCAGTTATGCATTTAAAACATGAAATGCATAGAAATATGTAAACATCAAACACACAGTATGCAGGAAAACTGCTTTTCTATTAATCTGTATGTTCGTACAAATGTTTACAAAGGCTGGACTGTAAAAAGTCTCAGCTCTCTCTCGAGATATCTCTACCTGAGATCTCCCCTATCCTCTCTCTTCTCTACTCTTAGAGACTAATTACAAAAGAGGGATCTCTTGAGCTTATCCTCTTCACCGCCTCTAAGATATCGCCATCACAGAGCGTCTCCTACAGCTACATTATGTAAATGGATACCCAGTCCTAACTACATCCTGGTCTTGTTGCAGGCTACCATTTAAGGCAACCTCAACCACTTCCTAAATAGATGTGTGGTCGGCTCTTACAACCTTACAAAAAAAATTGAAATTTCAAATTTCAAAATTGAGAGGGTTGCACCTCTCCCTTTCTCCATTAAATGCATGTTGGATGTGTTGGCTGGTTGGGACGCTGTTGATGTGGAGTGATTCTTCTACATCATAATCCTCAGCTGGAAAAAATCATGATCCCCTGATCATGAGATCCTCTTCTCCAGTGTTGAAATCCACCTAGATCCCAAACTTTCTCGTGGAGCTGTCCATCTGCTCCTCTGCTTTGTTGTTGTTGTTGTTGTTTCTTTGCTGCCCTTGCAAGATCCTTTCTTCTCAACTTCTCATTGTTGGCAGTCTCTGCTGCTGAAGTCGACATTTGCCTTATGATTTCTTCAATTACCTCTTCCAGCTGCTCAACTGGTTGGCTCTTTGTATGCAGTCTTCTCTACTGCACTTCTGTCTCCTCAATGGGAAGATCTGCTTGATCTCCCTTGCTATCTTTATCTCTCTTTGTGGAACTAAGTGGCCACTCTGTTGCAGACTCCAGCTCTGCAGTATCCTCACTAAACTACTTCTTAGCTTCTTCCTGTGGCAGTTCTATTGCTGCCATTTCTCCTGCTGGCATACTTCCAACTTCTTCCAGCTTCTCCCTAGGCTGTTATGCTCCACTACCTTCTTCCAACTTATCCTGTTGGATGTACCAGTTTTGCACCATCACCCTTCTCTCTAGGGCTTCCAATTATTCACACATATCAACAAAATCCATTTTTCTTGTTTCCTCTTCTGTTGCAGGCTTCAGTGCTGCAGTCATCTCCTATTCAGCTTCCTGGATGAAAATTTTGAGCATTTCAGTTGAATGCTCATCTTCTGCTGCTTGGGAAAACGTCAGTATCTGCTCCATTTCTTCTTCCATGGTAGTTTTTGTTGGATTTCCTCCTGCTATTGTTGCATATGCAACACCTTCGTTGGCCTCAACTAGGCTATGTGGCAGGAATACCCAAATTCCCCCAATCATCAGAATGCTCTTCTGATCCTCCTCTTGGATGGTGCAAGTTTTTAACTCTTCATCATCTTCATTCACAAGGTCTACAAAACCACACGACTCTTCACCTATCAGAACTCCTTGCTGACATGAACTCTCAACAGAGTTTGTGAGACTCTCAGATAGTCTCATCTCCTTTCCCCTGCCCACCTAGCAATTTGGGAATTTTTTGTTTCCCACTTGACAGTCAATGAGATCCAGTGGTCCCAGCTCATTTCCCGTTTGGAAATATTAACTTTTAGCACTGCTCCCCTGGAAGTACGCAAGAACTCCTACTGATCTCTTCCCATTGACCACCTGGCAACTCGAAAGTTCACTTCTTCCCGCCTGGCAGTTTATGAGATCCTCTGTTAATCTCATACCATTCCCCACCTGGCAATATGAATTTTTGTTGTTGTCCTCCTGATAGTCTATGAGATCCTCTAGTGATCTCATTGCATTGCCCACCTGACAATTCGAAAATTCGTCTCTTCCCTCCTGGTAGTTCATGAGACCTGGAGTTGATCTCTCTTCCCCATCATTGAGGGTTTCTCCAACTTCTAGCTCATAGATGCAAACCATATCTGTGTCACGGAGGTTTTCAGCATACCTCAGCCACTTCCTCAACTCTTGTCATTGTTTCCTAGACAACAACTTTTGAACAGGCCATTTGTCTTTCCTGTTCAGAGGCCATTCATACCTCCAGTGTAATTTTGCCTCCTACTTCATCTTCAATGTCATTTGTTCCATTCTCACCCTTATCTCAGCGAGTTCTTTATCAATCTCTACTTTACTCATCTGTTGGTGGTCTCCTCTTTCACCACACTCATGGTCTTTAGTAGACATTTCCATCTTTCACCTGCCCTCCTAGAAAGCATATGGATCACTCTACATCTGAGAGAATCTCCATGTCCTCCTACAGCTCACCTGGTTGTCTATCATTTGTTGTACACCTTGTAACAATCACCATAGAGCTTTAACACCCTGCTTCTTTCACCTGTTGTATATAGATGAATCTTTTCTTCTGATTCCACTTGATGTTACCAAAATTTCTCCCACCGTCTTTCCTTTGTCTGTGAAAAAAGTAACGGTCTCCTCTTTCTGTTTTGTCTGAAATCTACAAACAAAAATTGGCTCTGATACCACTTGATGCAGACCCCCTACCTCAGTAGGGTTCTGTGACCTCCCGGTCTCTGGATCGATATTCTTCTGAGCTGAAATGGCTCTTTGGGATCCTCCTGGAACCCTTTGAACGAATCCGCAGGTCCTTCATGAAAACCTACCCTGCGCAACTCAACACCAAGCGCAAGCCTTACATCTCCATGCGACCACAACCTGGCCTTAGCACAAGTTCCTTTCACAACTCACAAGTTCATGAGTCGAAGACCCTCAACTCCTCTTTCTGCAAACGTCAATACCCAAGATATGATATGGGTATGGCTCCTCCTTGTTAGCACCTTCCACACATAACCACCAACTAGGGATAAGTGCTAGCACTACTCGCAACTCGCGACTTCACGAGTGGGAGTGTTGAACCCTCATGCTCCTCCTTTGCGAAATCCTGAAGCACAATAAGTCAGTGATGGGTTGACTAGTTTAGCACTACTGACAACTCGTGACTTCACAAGTTGGAGGGTTGAACCCTCATGATCCTCCTTTGCAAAACCCTGAAGCATGATAAGTCAGTGATGGGTTGACTCCTTCCAAGGTGACGTGTGTCCACCACCTATCACCCACTTCCACCTTTCTCTGGGCATTTTTTGTGACACCACCTATCAACCATGTGATCCCCACCTAACAAATGTGCCACATGTTTGCACAAGCCCTCGGTGCTCGACACTTCACGACTTCTACAGTCGAAAAGAAATTCTTTCAACCCTCGAATCCCCGATACGCGATACCACGCAGAGGTTCTGATCCAACGGTTCTCCCGTGGCTTGGATCCAATGGTCTAGGTCTCCTTCCCCACTCTTCACAACTTGGGACTTCGTGAAACCCAGAATTTGGTCATCCCTCCAAACTCACGAACCCCAAATTTGAGAAATGATCCAGATCTTTGCCACCTGTCCTCCAAAATGGATGGTCCTAATGCCTTCGGGACTTGATGAGTCCTCTTCCTTCTGTTGTTACAAGGTTTAGACCTCACGCACCTTTTCTGGATCTGATGGCTCACGGCAACTCGGCACTTGTCCCTTGAAGTTTCTACTATCCATTCTACCCTTCTGTGTGGCTTCCCAGGGATTAAACCCCTTGCACCTTCTCTCGGATCCGACATTTATCGGTCCTTGGTGCTATATCTGACAGTCTAGATCTGACCTCCTTACACACTCTTCTCCTACTACCTGGACGTACATTCAACGGTCTGAATATTTCTTCCTAGTGTTGATCCAATGATAGTTGTGCTCTTCCTCCTCAGCTTTCTTGTCTTTTTGACTTAGAATATTTTATAAGTCTCGAAGGTCTCGACCTTCGACTCTTCCTCTTGCGAGCCCGATTCCTTTGGGTCTCATCTGCATTATAGAAATTATGTCACTTTTGAGCTTTGTCCTCTCGAAGATTTACTCCTGTGCACACTTTGCATTCGAGGATTTTGAATAACTCAGATTCGGGAAGTTTTGATGAAAAGAAAACTCCTTACACCCACCTGGCGTTCTTCTTCTTGATGCACACCTTACAGAGCCTACAGAGTATTCAACAAACCCTTTGAATGTCTTCTCTTCGACACTTCTCTTTTCTCAGAACTCGAAATAGAGTTCCCTAGTGCACTCTATGCACTCGCTTGATGCCTTCTTGGCATAACTCTCCAGAACCTTCAGTAGTTCTATCCTCCCTGAACTCGAGACAGAGTTCCTTCCTGCGCACTCCTTGCACCTCTACTGATGAAGGTTCAATGCTATCCCTCTTGAGATTTTCTGAGGTTGTCTCAACTCTTTCAATGCACACCTTGCGAACTATGTGCACTCCTTTCACTCGGAAACGCTAAGACAGGAAGAAATTGAAACTTATGAAATTATTCACCAGTTATGCATTTAAAACATGAAATGCATAAAAACATGTAAACATAAAACACACAGCATGCAGGAAAACGGATTTCCTATTAATCTGTATGTCTATACAAATGTTTACAAAGGCTGGACTATAACAAGTCTCATCTCTCTCTTGAGATCTCTGTACCTGAGATCTCCCCTATCCTCTCTCTTCTCTACTCTTAGAGACTAATTACAAAAGAGGGCTCTCTTGAGCTTATCCTCTTCACCGCCTCTGAGCTATCGCCATCACAGAGCGGCTCCTATGGCTACATTACATAAATAGATGACCAGTCCTAACTACGTCTTGGGCTTGGTGCAGGCTACCATTTAAGGAAAACTCAACCACTTCCTGAACATATGTGTGGTCGGCTCTTACAGCCTTACAAAAAATTTTAAAATTTTGAATTTCAAAATTGAGAGGGCTTCGCCTCTCCCTTTCTCCATTAAATGCATGTTGGATGTGCTGGCTGGTTGGCATGCTGCTAATGTGGAGTGATTCTCTTGCATCATACTCCTCAACTAGAAAAAATCATGATCTCCTGATCATGAGCTCCTCTTCTCCAGTGTTGAAATCCACCTGAATCCCAAACTTTCCCGTGGAGCTGTCCATTTGCTCCTCTGCTTCATTGTTGCTATTGTTGTCACTTTGCTTCTCTTGCAGGCTCCCTTCTACTCAGCTTCTCATTGTTGGCAATATCTACTGCTCAACTCGACATCAGCCTTATGATTTCTTCAATTACCTCTTCCAACTACTCAACTGGCTGGCTCTTTGTATGCAGTCTTCTCTGTTGCACTTTTGTCTCCTCAATGGGCAGATCTGATCGATCTCCCCTCCTATATTTATCTCTCTTTGTGGCACTAAGTGGCCACTCTGCTGCAGACTCTATCTCTGCAGTCTCCTCACTGAACTGTTGCTCGGATTTTTCCTGTGGCAATTCTGTTGCTGCCATTTCTTTTGCTGGCATACTTCCAACTTCTTCCAGCTTCTCCCTAGGCTAGTATGCTCCACTACCTTCTTCCAACTTAGCATGTTGGATGTGAAAGCTTTGCACCATCACCCTTCTCTCCATGGCTTCCAATTCTTCACACATATCAACAAAATCTGTGTTTTCTGCTTCCTCTTCTGCTGCAGGCTTCAGTGCTGCAGTCATCTCCTGTTCAGCTTCTCGACTGAAAATTTTGAGCATTTCGGTTGAATGCTCATCTTCTGCATCTTGGGAAAACGTCAGTGTCTACTCTATTTCTTATTCCATGATAGTTTTTGCTGGCTGTCCTCCTACTATTATTGCATCTGCAACACCTTCATTGGCCTCAACTGGGGTATGTGGCAGGAATGCTCGAATTCCCCCAATCATCAGAATGCTCTTCTGATCCTCCTCCTTGATGGTACAAGTTTTTAACTTGTCATCATATTCATTCACAGGGTCTGCAAAACCACACGACTCTTCACCTATCAACACTCCTTGCTGACATGAACTCTCAACAAAGTCCATGAGACTCTTAGACAGTCTCATCTCCTTTCCCCTACCCACCTGGCAATTTGGGAATTTTCTACTGCACACTTGGTAGTCTATGAGATCCAGTGATTCCATCTCATTGACCCCTTGGCAATCTGAACTTTCAACACTGCTCCCCTGGCAGCACGCAAGACCTCCTACTGATCTCTTCCCATTGCCCACCTGGCAACTCGAAAGTTCACTTCTGCCCACCTGGTAGTTTATGAGATCCTCTGTTAATCTCATACCATTTCCCACCTAGCAATATGAATTTTCGTTGTTTTCCTCTTGACATTCTATGAGATCCTCCAGTGATCTCATTCCATTGCCCCCTTACAATTCAAAAATTCATCACTGCCCTCCTGGAAGTTCATGAGACCTGGATTTGATCTCTCTTCCCCATCACTGAGAGTTTCTCCAACTAATGGCTCACAGATGCAAACCATCTATGTGTCACTGAGGCTTTCAGCATACCTCAGCCACTTCCTCAACTCTTGTCATTGTTTCCTGGCCAACAACTTTTGAATAGGCCATTTGGCTTTCCTTTTCAGAGGCCATTCGTACCTCGAGTGTAATTTTTCCTCTTGCTGCATCTTCAATGTCAGTTGTTCCATTCTCGCCCTTATCTCAATGAGTTCTTTGTCAATATTTTCTTTACTCATCTGCTGGTGGTCTCTTCTTCCACCATGCTCATGGCCTTCAATAGCCATTTCCATCTTTCACCTCCCCTCTTGGAAAGCTTATGGATCACTCTATGTCTGAGAGCATCTCCATGTCCTCTGAGAACTCGCCTGGCTGTCTATCATTTGTTGAACACCTTGCAAAAATCACCACAGATCTTTAACACCCTGCTTCTTTCACCTATTGTATAAATATGAATCTATGCTTCTGATTCCACTTGATGTTACGAGAATTTCTCCCACCGTCTCTCCTTTGTCTGTGAACAAAGTATCAGTCTCCTCTTTTTGTTTTGTCTGAAATCTAAAGACAAAAATCGACTCTGATACCACTTGATGCAGACACCCTACCTCAGCAGGTTTCTGCGACCTTCTGGTCTTTGGATCGATCTTCTTTTAAGACGAAATGGCTCTTCGAGCTCCTGATGGAACCCTATGAATGAATCCACAGGTCCTTCATGAAAACCCTCCCTGCGCAACTCAACACCAGGCGCGAGCCTTACATCTCCATGCGACCACAACCTAGCCTTAGCGCAAGTGCCTTTCGCAACTCCTGAGTTCATGAGTCGAAGACCCTCAACTCCTCTTTCTGCAAATGCCGATACCCGAGATGCGATACAGGTATGGCGCCTCCTTGTTAGTGCCTTCCACACATAACCACCGGCTAGGGCTAAGTGCTAGCACTACTCACAACTCGCGACTTCGCGAGTTGGAGTGTTGAACCCTCATTCTCCTACTTTGCAAAATCCTGAAGCACGATAAGTCAGCGATGGGTTGACTCCTTTAGCACTACTCACAACTCGTGACTTCACGAGTTGGAGGGTTTAACCCTCGTGCTCCTCCTTTGTGAAACCTCGAAGCACGATAAGTCAGCGATGGGCTGACTCCTTCCAAGGTGACGTGTATCCACCACCTGTCACCCACTTCCACCTTTCTCTGGGTGTTTGTTGTTATGCCACCTGCCAACCACGTGGTCCCCACCTAATGGATGTGCCATGTGTTCACACAAGCCCTCGGCTTTTGGCACTTCGCGACTTCTACAGTCGAAAATAAATTCTTTCAACCCCCAAATCCCCGATACACAATACCACGCAGAGGTTCTGATCCAACAGTTCTCCCACGGCTTGGATCCAATGATCTGGGTCTTCTTCCCTACTCCTCACAACTCAAGACTTCAGGAAACCCAGAATTTGGTTTGCCCTCCAAACACATGAACCCCGAATTTGTGAAATGATTTAGATCTCTACCACCTATCCTCCAAAATGGATAGTTTTGATGCCTTCGGGACTTGACGAGCCCTCTTCCTTCTTTTGTTATGAGCTTTAGACCTCATGCACCTTTTCTAGATTTGAAGGCTCATGGAAACTCAACACTTCTCCCTCGAAGTTTTTTCCATCCGTTCTACCCTTCTGTGTGGCTTCCCAGGGATTAAACCCCTCGCACATTCTCCTGGATCCGATGGCTATCGATCCTTGGTGCTAGATCTGACGATCTAGATATGACCTCCTTAAGCGCTCTCTTCCTGCTGCCTAGACATAGATTCAACGGTCCATCTCTTTCTTCCCAATGTTGATCCAATGATAGTTGTGCTCTTCCTCCTGAGTTTTCTTGGCTTTTTGACTTAGAAGATTTTCTAAATCTCAAAGGTCTTGACCTTCGACTCTTCCTCTTGCGAGCCTAATTCCTTTGGGTCTCATCTACGTTATATAAATGAAGTCCCTTCTGAGCTTCATCCTCTCTGAGATTTACTCTTGCGCACACTTTGCGTTCAAGGATTTTGAATAACTCGGATTCGAGAAGTTTTCTTTAAAAGAAAACTCCTTACGCCCACCTGGCATTCTCTTGCTCGATGCACACCTTGCAGAGCCTACAGAGTATTCAACAACCCTGTGAGTGTCTTCTCTTCGACACTTCTCTTTTCTCAGAACTCGAAATAGAGTTCCCTAGTGCACTCTATGCACTCACTTGATGCCCTTGTTACACATTATTTTCGTCATCCCTATGATCGTTAATGATGTAAACCTATCTATTGCCTTTAGAGGGGTCACAGTGGCCTGAGTTCCTGGAAAGAGAAGGAAGAAGAACTTTTCCTGAGAAAAGAAGTTGCATTTTCCTATGTAAAAACCTTATAAAGAGAAATTTCCGCAGGTTGCTATATAGTTCTATCCTCCCTGAACTCAAGACAGATTTCCTTCATGTGCACTCCTTGCACCTATGCTAATGAAGGTTCAACGCTATCCCTCTTGAGATTTCCTGAGGTTGTCTCACCTTTGTCAATGCACACCTTGTGGACTATGTGCACTCCTTGCACTCGAAAACTCCAAGACAGGTTCAAGAAATTGAAACTTATGAAATGCTTCACCAGTTATGCATTTAAAACATGAAATGCATAAAAACATGTAAACATCAAACACACAGTATGCATGAAAACTGCTTCTCTATTAATCTGTATGTCTATACAAACATTTACAAAGTCTGGACTGTAACAAGTCTCAGCTCTTTCTCGAGATCTCTCTACCTGAGATCTCCCCTATCCTCTCTCTTCTCTACTCTTAGAGACTAATTACAAAAGAGGGCTCTTTTGAGCTTATCCTCTTCACCACCTCTGAGATATCACCATCACAGAGCGGCTCCTTCGACTACATTACATAAATGGATGCTCAGTCCTGACTACACCTTGGGCTTGCTGCAGGCTACCATTTAAGGCAACCTCAACCACTTCCTGAACAGATGTGTGGTTGGCTCTTACAACCTTACAAAAAATTTTGAAATTTCAAATTTCAAAATTTAGAGGGTTGCGCCTCTCCCTTTCTCCATTAAATGTGTGTTGGATGCACTGGTTAGCCGGAATGCTGCTAACGTGGAGTGATGCCCCTGCATCATACTCCTCATCTGGAAAAAATCATAATCTCTTGATCATGAGCTCCTCTTCTTTAGTGTTGAAATCCACCTGGATCCCAAACTTTCCAGTGGAGCTGTCCATCTGCTCCTCTGATTCGTTGTTACTACTGTTGTTGCTTTGCTTCTCTTGCAGGCTCCCTTCTTCTAAGCTTCTCATTGCTGGCAGTCTCTGTTGCTAAACTTGACATCAGCCTTATGATTTCTTCAATTACCTCTTCCAGTTGCTCAACTGGTTGGCTCTTTGTATGCAATCTTCTCTGCTGCACTTCTGTCTCCTCAATGGGAAGATATACTCGATCTTCCCTTCTATCTTTATCTCTCTTTGTGGCACTAAGTGGCCACTCTATTGAAGACCCTATCTCTGCAGTCTCCTCATTGAATTGTTTCCTAGCTTCTTCTTGTGGAAGTTCTGTTGTTGCCATTTCTCCTGCTGGCATACTTCCAACTTCTTCCAGCTTCTCCCTAGGTTGGTATGTTCCACTACCTTCTTCCAACTTAGCCTGTTGGATGTGCAAGCTTTGCACCATCACCCTTCTCTCTAGGGCTTCCAATTCTTCACACAGATCAACAAAATCCATGGTGTTTGCTTCCTCTTCTGTTGCAGGCTTCAGTGTTGCAGTCATCTCCTGTTCAACTTCCCAGCTGAAAATTTTGAGCATTACGGCTGAACGCTCATCTTCTGCTCCTTGGGAAAACGTCAGTGTCTGCTCCATTTCTTCTTCCATGATAGTTTCTTCTAGCTGTCCTCCTTCTATTATTGCATCTGCAACACCTTCATTGGCCTCAACTGGGCTATGTGGTAGGAATACCTGAATTCCCCCAATCATCAGAATGCTCTTCTGATCCTCCTCCTGGATGGTGCAAGTTTTTAACTTGTCATCATCTTCATTCACATGATCTGCAAAACTAAACGAATCTTCACCTATCAACACTCCTTTCTAACATGAACTCTCAACAGAGTCTATGAGACTATCAGACGGTCTCATCTCCTTTTCCCTGCCCACTTGGTAATTTGAAAATTTTCTACTCCCCACTTGGCAGTCTATGAGATCCAGTGATCCCATCTCATTTCCCCCTTGGCAATATGAACTTTCAGAGGTGCTCCCCTGGCAGTACGCGAGACCTCCTACTGATCTCTTCCCATTTCCCACCTGGCAACTTGAAAGTTCACTTCTACCCACCTGGCAGTTTATGAGATCCTCTTTTAATACTATACCATTTCCCACCTAGCAATATCAATTTTTCATTGTTGTCCTCCTGACAGTCTATGATATCCTCTAGTGATCTCTTTCCATTTCCCACCTGACAATTTGAAAATTTGTCTATGCCTTCCTTGCATTTCATGAGACCTGGATTTGATCTCTCTTCCCCATCACTGAGGGTTTCTCCAACTTCTGGCTCATAGATGCAAACCATCTCTGTGTCACTGAGGCTTTCATCATACCTCAACCACTTCCTCAACTCTTGTCATTGTTTCTTGGCCAACAACTTTTGAACAGGCCATTTGGTTTTCCTGTTCAGAGACCATTCATACCTCTAGTGTAATTTTGCCTCCTGTTGCATATTTAATGTCAGTTGTTCCATTATCACCCTTATCTCAGTGAGTTCTTTGTCAATCTTTTCTTTACTCATCTGCTGGTGGTCTCCTCTTCCACCACGATCATGGCCTTCAGTAGCCATTTCCATATTTCACCTACCCTCCTGGCAATCATATGGATCACTCTACGTCTGAGACCATCTCCATGTCCTCCTACATCTCACCTGGCTGTCTATCATTTGTTTCACACCTTGCAACAAATACCACAGATCTTTAACACCCTGCTTCTTTCACCTATTGTATACAGATGAATCTCTGCTTCTGATTCCACTTGATGTTACCATAATTTCTACCACCATCTCTCCTTTGTCTGTGAACAAATTAATGGTCTACTCTTTCTGTTTTGTCTAAAATCTACAGACAAAAATCAGCTCTGATACCATTTTTTGCAGACCCCCTACCTCAACAGGGTTTTGTGACCTCACGGTCTCTGGATCAATCTTCTTCTGAGCCGAAATGGCTCTTTGGGCTCCTTCTAGAACCCTTTGAACGAATCCACAGGTCCTTCATGAAAATCCTCCCTATGAAACTCAACACCAGGCGTGATCCTTACATCTCCATGCGACCACAACCTGGCCTTAGCACAAGCGCCTTTTGCAACTCACGATTTCGCGAGTCGAAGACCCTCGACTCCTCTTTCTGCAAATGTCGATACTCGAGATGCGATACGGGTATGGCTCCTTCTTGTTAGCACCTTCCACACATAACCACCGGCTAGGGCTAAGTGCTAGCACTACTCGCAACTTGTGACTTCGCGAGTTGGAGTGTTGAACCCTCATTCTCCTCCTTTCTAAAATCCCGAAGCACAATAAGTCAGAGATGGGTTGACTCCTTTAGCACTACTCACAACTCGCGATTTTGTGAGTTGGAGGGTTGAACCCTCGTGCTCCTCCTTTGCAAAACCCCGAAGCATGATAAGTTAGTGATGGGTTGACTCCTTCCAAGGTCACGTGTGTCCACCACCTGTCACCCGCTTCCACCTTTCCCTGGGCATTTTTTGTTACACCACCTGTCAACCATGCGGTACCCACCTAACAGATGTGCCACGTGTTTGCACGATCCCTCGACGCTCGGTAGTTTGTGACTTCTGCAGTCGAAAAGAAATTCTTTCAACCTCCGAATCCCCGATGCGCGATACCACGCAGAGGTTCTGATCCAACGGTTCTCCCGCGGCTTGGATCCAATGTTCTGGGTCTCCTTCCCTACTCCTCGCAACTCAGGACTTCATGAAACCCATAATTTGGTCTGCCTTCCAAATTCACGAACCCCGAATTTGCGAAATGATCCAGATCTCTGCCACCTGTCCTCCAAAATGGATGGTCCTGATGCCTTTGGGACTTGATGAGTCCTCTTCCTTTTGTTGTTATGAGGTTTAGACCTCACGCACCTTTTCTAGATCCAACGGCTCACGACAACTTGACACTTCTCCCTCAAAGTTTTTGTCATCCATTCTACCCTTCTGTGAGGCTTCCCAGGGATTAAACCCCTCGCACCTACTCCCGGATCCGACGACTATCCATCCTTGGTGCTAGATATAATGGTCCAGATATGACCTCCTTACGTGCTCTCCTCCTACTTCCTGGACGTAGATTCAATGGTCTGGATCTTTCTTCCCAGTGTTTATCCAACGACAATTGTTCTCTTCCTCCTGATCTTTCTTGCTTTTTGACTTAGAAGATTTTCTAAGTCTCGAAGGTCTCGACCTTCGACTCTTCCTCTTGGGAGCCTGGTTCCTTTAGGTCTTGTCTGCATTATAGAAATGTTATCCCTTCTGAGATTTGTCCTCTTAAAGATTTACTCCAGTGCACATTTTGCGTTTGAGGATTTTGAATAACTCATATTCGGGAAGTTTTCTTGAAAAGAAAACTCCTTACGCCCACATGGCGTTCTCCTACTCGATGCACACCTTGTAGAGCCTACAGAGTATTCAAAAACCCTATGAGTGTCTTCTCTTTGACACTTCTCTTTTCTTAGAAATAGAGTTCCCTAGTGCACTCTATGCACTCGCTTGATGCCCTCTTGGCAGAACTCTCCAGAATCTTCAATAGTTCTATCCTCCCTAAACTCGAGACAAAGTTCCTTCATGTGCACTCCTTGCACCTCTAATGATGAAGGTTCAATGCTATCCATCTTGATATTTCCTGAGGTTGTCTCACCTCTGTCAATGCACACCTTGCGGACTATGTGCACTCCTTGCACTCGGAAACTCCAAGACAGAAAGAAATTGAAAATTATGAAATGCTTCACCAGTTATGCATTTAAAACATGAAATGCATAAAAACATGTAAACATCAAACACACAGTATGCAGGAAAACTATTTTTCTATTAATCTATATTTCTATACAAATGTTTACAAAGGCTGGACTATAACAAGTCTCGACTCTCTCTCAATATCTCTCTACCTGAGATCTCCCCTATCCTCTCTCTTCTCTACTCTTAGAGACTAATTACAAAAGAGGGCTCTCTTGAGCTTATCCTCTTCACCGCCTCTGAGCTATCGCCATCACAGAGCGGCTCCTACAGCTAAATTACATAAATGGATGCCCAGTCCTGACTACAACCTGGGCTTGCTGAAGGATACCATTTAAGGCAACCTCAGCCACTTCCTGAACAAATGTGTGGTTGGCTCTTACAGCCTTACAAAAAAATTTCAAATTTCAAATTTCAAAATTGAGAGGGCTACGCCTCTCCCTTTCTCCATTAAATGCATGTTGGATGTGTTGGCTGGATGGCACGTTGCTGACGTGGAGTGATGCTCCTACATCAATTATTCAGTATATTCTATCCAATGCTCCATCCAATCAAGGTTGTTTGGAATGTATAAATGTAAAGCATCCCACTCTCGAGCAACCATATGATAGCATAACAATTTAATATCATTAATTAGTTATTGTTAATAAATGAATAATTTATTAGATGTGTAACATTTTAAATCTACGTCAACATCTAATAATTACCTTTCACAGTTGTCATTTTACCTTTCCCCAATAGGAACTCCCCTTCAAATTTGTTGATGGAGTCAAGATGCCAAATGCAAGGCACATTCATATTTTCTGCTAATTTAGGTAGATATTGACTAATATACACCATGCATTGATATACCATATAACCCTTCGGACGTTCTCTTTGTCTAACAAAAGCCTTCAGTGACTTCAACTGCCTCTCTACCATCCACATCGACCTTGTGTGGACTGGTCCACATAATTCAATCTCCCCAACTTGGTGTATGAGGTAGTGTTCTTGTGCATTGAAAAATGTTGGAGGTAGATATTGTTGCATTTGACACATTAGTCGGGGAATTTCTCTCTTCCAATACCTTATATCTTCTTTATGGATTTATTTTGATGATA
>ML858757.1:8896-26028 GCA_009831015.1 Picea engelmannii | reverse complement strand
CATGGTCTTCAGATCTTGTAGAGTCCTTGTGCAGTGAAGAATAGCCTTCCAAGGCTGATTGATGACTCTTCCAAGAGATAAAATTCAAATTTTCTGAGATGTGCAAAAAATCCTAATTTGTTGCCACCAAAATAGGTGCCAAAACCAACTTGGATACCTTTTATAATCCTTATACACAAAAAATGGATCTTGAATCTGAATATATAATTCAACATATATCCATTATGAGTGTTTTCAAATGATTTGGATCAGTAAAACCTTGATCTGTGCAAAATTTAGCTTTCTTTGTCCAGTTACAGGTTTCGGTGGTTAACACAGAGGAATTGTGGGTGTATTAACTACCGAAAGCTCTACATTCGATGGTTAATGAACATTCGTCCTGTTCGCCTAAACCACCAAAAACTTATCTTTGTCCAAAACTTCAAAATTTGCAAAAATGATTACCTTGATTCTTTGTTGAGTGTTCAAGGCCTCTTTGATGATGCAACTCTTCCTCGTGCAGATCTACGAACTTTAACTTGTTTTGTAGAAGACTGTGGTATATCCACCATTGTTGTAGCTAACTCGTCTAGAGTTTCCAAACCTGTTTGATCCTGTGTTGGAGGTTGATACTCTTTTAACTTTATCCTCAGAAGTCTAAGCTACCTATACAGCTTCATGTTCTCTCTTATCAGCACCTTGTTCCTGTCCTTGATTTTATCATGCTTTTCCTTGAGACTTTGGTTCATGTTAAAAAGTTATGCATTTCTTTCAGTCAAGTCTGCATTTTCCTTTTTAATAACTCTTTCTAAAACTTCCATTTCATAGATTTGTTTCAGAAGTTTGTTGATTTTTTGGGCCTTGGATGCTTCAGGCTTGCTTGAAGAATATTTTGCTAATGGTTGACTGTGTTCATCTGGAGGAGTTGGTGAGGGTAAGTTGGGATAATCTTCTACAACTTGCTCAACCTATTCATCACCTTGTGTCTCTGATAACTCCTGCTCTGGCTATGAGTCACTGTATGGTAAGTTCAAAGGGTCATCTCCTTCGGTGAGGTCCTTGGTCTGTTCACCCACTTTTCCAAATTGTAATTTCCTTTTGATTCTTTTTCTTTTAGCAGAGGATGATTCTGTCAGCTTTCTTGGTGGTGAGATAGTCTTCCTTTTTCTTAGACTGCTCTTAGGGTTGATGGACTTATTAGTAGCAAACTTCTTCCCCTTTTCATCCTGTTGAAAATTAGTTTGGAACTCATTCCAAAATAGGAAGTAATTCCAATCCACTGGTTTCTATTTCAAGGAATCTTTAACAATTAATGTAATCAACCCTTGGTGTGACAACCTGCTAGCCACTTTGGTAGGATTTTCCTTGACTTTTTTGGCCATTTTTGTGAGAGCTTTGTGCAGGTAAAAAGGAAAATTGATGGGAGACCTACCTATGAAATGGTTCAATAGCTTGAAGTGATAAAACATAAACCTGTTGTATCTACCTTCACAGGTGATACAAACAAAGATTGCCTTCAGGAGAAATTGCCACTTAGGTTCCAGATAAGACATTGGTATGTCCTTTTTCCATATAAGATCCTTGTGCAGAGGCTGTAGGTAGGATCTAAATTCAATGTTTGAAGGCACCGTTGATTTGAACCAACAATCCCCTATTCTAGGGAGACTAGTGAACTCAGTTATGGCTGCCTCATCAACCACAAAATCCTCTTTTCCCACTGTTGCTGCCCTTCCATCGTACGAGATAGAAAATGTTTTAGACACTTGTTGGTGGAAATATGCCAGTTTTTCACAATATGCATAGCCTCCAGTTTTCTTGAAGAACTCGTCCACCTCAGGGTGAGCCTCAAGGTACCAAACTCCATCCAATTCAGCGCTTAGGGTTGGCCCTGCTTTCGACATTTAGTAATTGCTGACCTGTACCTGTGATTTAGGAAAATCTTTGTGCCAGGGAGACAAAGACTCTATGATTTAGGGTGATAGGGAGTATGACTTAGAGTAAAACAAATGAGATAGGGTGACTTGGAGTTCTGATTGCATAGCTCAACCACTAACTGAATCTAAACAACAGACTAACTGAATACAAGCCAAAAATTTTGAGTTTAGGTGAGATGTAAAATCAAATTGAAACAATATGGAATTCAAACTACCTAATGACTCGACTTGGCTTGATTGTTATGACAATTGGCTCAATAACCATCTGTTGAAATTGAACTCCACTCAGAAATCACCACAAAAAATGGGATTATGGCCTCTGAGTATGCGTTTACTTGATGAAATCACAAGCTCAAGACTGTCACAATGACTCTCGGATTCGAATTGGTAATTAATGGAATCAAAATAGAGAAATCGAGGTCATAATGGATTTGTTTCCTCGTGACTGGAGATAATGAGGGGCTATGTGACTAATCACTTCTTTTAGTCGGGAATCACACATGCGTTTCTGTGTCTCTGTTGAGCCTTAATTCTGAAATGACAAATGTAGTTAAAAGGACAACATGGTATCAATCTTCAGATAGATTCAATAATAACATGGATACCTTACCATATCCATGGAATTTTGGGGGTTATATCTTCATGATTACGCCAATTGACAGCTAGCTCGTGCGAAAGCACGGGCTTTTCATTTTTCCCGTGGAAATATTTTCGATGGTTAACTGGTCTTTTGCTTTTCTCCCTTAACTACTGAGAATGAAGGCTTTCGGTGGTTAATGAGTGCTTTTCAGGCTCGCCTAAACCAACGAATCCTAAGATTCTCTCTTTTGCTTGACAAAACCAAATCAAAAGTTCTTTCCAAGTTTATTTACATAAAATAGACTCTCTAACATACCTAAAGAAATTTAGAAATAATTTTTTTGGACCACAATCTATCACCTAAAAAGAAAATCCTCCATCAATTTATTTGAGGAGATAACACTAGCTCCTATTGGGGATGGATGCCTCCCTGTGAGGTTTTGAGAACCATAGAACCAATGGCTTTTCTGGAAAAAAAAACAAACTTAAAACTATCTGCTAGTGTTTCCATTGGGCATGGAGTTATTCTGTAAAAATAAAGACTAAAAATAAAATTACAATGACTAGGCTTCACAGACTTAGATAAAATAGAGTTTCAGAAATCGCCCGTTGACTGGGCCACCAAACATTTCTTCACCTCCCAGACTTTGAAGAATGAATGTGTTGTTGTGTTGTACTTGAGTTATCATGAAAGGGTCAATCCACAAAGAATTGAACTTCTTATGTTTTCCTTTATCCTATCTGAGGGCGTCCCATTTCAGAACCCAATCACCAACCTGAAAATTATCTACCTTTGCCTTCTTGTCAAAAGTATCCTTGTTCCTCTTTTGATGAGCCTCTGATTTGTCCACTAACTGTTCGCGGACCTACTGTAGTTCTACCAAATCGAGCATTCTTCTTACCATATCATTTGACTCAGTTTGCTCTTCCTGAAAAAATCTAGCCACTGGTAAAATGAACTAAACATGAAAAATGGCATTAGTCCCATAGACCAATTTGAATGGACTGGTTCCTATGGAATTTTTTATAGTTACTCTGTCTGCCCACATAGCAAATTTTGGTTTAGAATCCCAATTCTTTTTGTTCTCCTCTAACATCTTTTTGATGATTATGATTAATCTCTTATTGGATGATTTGGCCAGGCTGTTACCTTGAGGGTAGTAGGAGGTTGAATGTACCAATTGGATTCCCATTGATTCACACATGTCGACCAATGCATCGTCTTTGAAAGTTGTTTCATTATCTATTACCAGCCTTTTGGGGCAACCGAATCTGCTCAAGATGTTTTCATAAAGAAATTTCATGACAACCTGATGAGTGGCATTCCTGGTGGGAACTGCCTCTATCCATTTTGTAAAATAATTTGTTGATACTAAGATCCACTTATGTTGACCACTAGACGAAGGATTTATCTTACCTATAAAATCTATACCCCACTGCTGAAAAGGGGCCATTCATTACTATAGGTCTTAGGGGAAGATATTTTAGCTGTTGTTTTTCTATGAATATTTGACATTTATCACAAGCTTTGATGAAGACACACACATCTATGAAAATAAAAGGAAAATAGTACCCAACCCTTAGAATTTTATGAATTGTGGTCTTCCAGTAATGATGACCTCCACAAACGCTTGAATGAAACTGATGTATAACTTCCACTTACTCTTCTTTGTCTAAACATCTGAGTAGTAAACCAACAAGGTCTTTCCAATATAACAAATTATTGTAAATGCAAAATTTGATGGCTCTGAGCTTAAGGGCTCAGGCTCGAGTCATGCTGAGTTTAGGAGGAACCTCTAGCTTTTGTAAAAAATGTATAATACCTGAGTATCATTCACAAGAAGACAAATGCTCCACCACCTGTTGATTGTTATGTTGTCCTTCTGTTGCCACCTCCATCTACAAACTCACTGAATTTTCCCCTATGAAATTTATGTCTAACAACTCATGGTTTTCCTTCGTTAAAAGCTTAGCAAGGCCTTGGCCTTTTACCAATTTGGTGGGATTCACTTCTATGTCGAACTCAATTAACTTTTCAATCCATTAACTCTCTTTCCATCAATACTAGGCTAAGTCAAAACATCTTTCAAGGAGGGTGAAGGAACATATGCAATGACTTTTGAGTGGAGGATATAAATTCTGAAAGATTTTAAAGATTTTATGAGAGCATAGCTTGTTTTTCAATAGGATCATACCTTAGTTCAGAATCTTTGAGTGTTTTGCTAAAGAAGGCAACTGGGTGATCCATACTATCATCATCTTTCTGTAACAAGACTGTTGCCACCGTGTCATAAGAAGCCAAGGAAAACATGTAGAAACTCTTGCTGTAATCTAGACTGATCAGAGTTGGGGGTCCCATGATATCCTATTTGATATTTTGAAATGAATTCCTTGCATTCTCTGTCCATTTTATCTCAGACCCCTTTTTCAACATACATGTTATGTGTTTTACTAGCTCGACAAAATTTGGAACAAATCTTCTAACAAAATTAATCTTATCGAGTAGCGATTGAATATCCTTTTTCAACCTTGGTAAGGACAGCCTCTGAATTGCTTCCACCTGAGATGGATCAATTTTCATGCCCTATGCTGAGACAATGTGGCCTAGGAGCTTGACTTTCTTGAGAGAAAAATGGGAATTTTGGGGATTCAATGAAATTCCGAACTGCTTGCACTTCAAAAAAACTCTTTTTAAATGCTTTAGATGCTCTTCATGACTGTTGGAATAAACTATGATGTCATCAAGATATATGAGGAAAAAATTATCCTTCTCACCCACGAAATCTATTTCCATGGCCCTTTGAAAAGTGGCCCCGACATTCATTAATCCAAATGGAATTTTGGCGTACATGAAGGTACCCTAAGGAGTGGTAAAAACAGTCTTTTCTTGGTCATCAGGATGGACAAAAATCTGGTTATAGCCAAAAAAACCATCCAGGAAAGACATAACAGTAGCCCCTGAAATTCTCTGCAGCAAATGTTCCATCTTAGGTAGGGGATATTTATCTTTCTTAGAGCATCTATTTAGGTTTCTAAAGTCCACACATAACCTAACCTCACCATTTTTATTTCTCACTATTACTAGATTTGCAATCCATTTAGAGTATCTTAAAGCGATTATGATCTTAGCATCAAGAAGCTTTTTGATTTCTCTTTCAATTACAGGCAAAAGAAGAGGAATGAAAGGTCTGAGCTTTTGTTTGAAAGGGATGGTGTCCTTTCAAGTGGGATCTTATGTTGAATGATCTCAGGTTCATAAGTTTTCAGATCACTATATTTCCAAGAAAAAACATCAGAGAATTCTTTCAAAATGCTACAATATTCGAACTTCTAATCAATAGTCAATTCAAAGGACAGATTTATGAATTTAGGCTGGATTTTTCTTCCTATGTTGTGCTCATGAACAATGGGCTCTTTTTCCTTCTTATATGTCTTGTAGGGGACATTGTTATGATCGAATAGCTTTTCAAAAGGTACCAAACCCCGAGGTATACAATTGTTAGGCAGTTGAACAATATCATGTTGATCCAATTTTTGTTTTAGCTTAGGCTTTTGGGATTCCTCTACATTTTGATTTTGTTGGTTGACATGCATATCAGAAAATTCATCTACCTCCTGGAGAAATCTATTAAGTTCATCATCATCTTCAAAAACTTTCCAGTATTTAATATTGTCAGGCAAATATGGTTTATATTTGACTTGGATTTCATAATTGAGCCTGGGAGGCATGGGAGGAATAAACAGGCTGGCTGAAATAACAAGGGAATCTGCAAGATGATTCATATCTCTAGGTATATAAGAAATGTCAAAAATGGAAAAAGAATCTCTAATTTTCCATACCTCATCCCTGTAGGCTTTCAATCTGACATGTTTTTCTTGGAAAGTATTGTTTACTTGTTGTATGATAAGATATGTGTCTCCAAACATCTTTAATCCTTTAATTCCCATCTCCTTGGTTGTGTTTAATCCCAATATCAAAGACTCATACTCTTCTATATTGTTAGTAGTTTTGAAATCAAGCTTGAAAGACAAATGCATAGACTCCTCAAAAGGAGAAATTAAAACTACCCCTGCACCTGTTGAATCTTTGGTACTGGCACCATCAAAATACATGGTCCAAACTAGAACACCCTTTTCATCAGTTTACTATTCAGTGGGCTTTACAAGCTGCAAAGGAGCTGACTGAGAATCATCTATTTGAAGAATACATGAGCCAAAGTCTGTGTCTACAGCATAAATAGGATGATTTACAGAATTTTTTGCATCACTGATGATGTAGGCAAGTTGATTCTCTCTGTAAAGTCTTTTTAGCTCTCCTCCAAACACCGGGATTGTAGCATACAAAAGATACATCTACAAGGTACCCCCTAACCTTTTTCTCCATGGACATGACAAGAGGAGTCCGAACTTGGGTGGGATATTAGCAACAACCACGACATCCATTACCATGCTTCTCATTGGCAATTGGGAAAGGTTTATAACAAGGTATTTTATGAGGCCAAGGCATCTGACTTTCCTAGAGTCAAAAGAGAAGAGATCATGATATGGTTTGGTGACCTCAAGCCCAAGCTCGTCCATCACTTCTTTGGGCATAAGATTATGTGATTCTTCTGAATCAAGCAAGCATTTGTGAAGGATCTTATCATGAACATTTAGGGATATATAGAAAGGTGGACAAGAGTCATCTCGATCTTCTATCATAGGCCCTATAGTTACTGTTGGCTTGTCATCTTGTAATTTTACAAAATCATCAGATGAAGAGGTCTTTAGCTCAAGGGACTTCAGGATGGTAGACTTGAAAATGTCATTCTTCATAAGTTTGGTCAATGGAATAGGTATTTTTACTTTTTGAATTTTTGATTCAAAATTGAAAGAGTATGATGATTTGTCGAAATTTTTTACCTCATTAGAAGGAGCTCTGAGGATAGCTTGCTCCTTGACTTGGGGCTAATATTTCTTCTGTTGTTGTTTTGTAGAAATAGGGGTCTGCTTTACAAGAGTAGCAGGCTGCTTGGCATCAACTTCTTTCTTCTTCAAAGGAGCAACGGGCAATGGTTTAGGGGCAGCATTTTTAGATCTTAAATTATAACCTTGTTGATCATCTGTCTGATAGACAGATTCTTCAATACTTTCCTCATGAATCTCTTGATCCATATCGGCTTCTTCATAATCTACTTGTGTCAAAAAGGAGGAATCCTTTTCGTCACCAAAACAATTTATGTCATCTGCTTCTTCAACTTCATCATGAGGTAGCTGGTGTTCCTCTTCTAGCATTGTATTTTGGAAAGGGGGTCTGATTCTTTGATCATCAACTACATTCTTGTCTCTCTAAAGGATCTGGACTTGTTGATTGTTCCTTATGTAAGGGAAATCATTTGGATTTCTAGGGACAAAAACATTTGGCTCTTTTGTCCTTGCTGGTTGTTGATTCTGAATCTTCAATTTTGACATTTTATATGTCAAGTTGTCCAACATCTTGGCCATCTTTTCCATTTTTCTATTGGAAGAAGAAGGGGGCTCAACAGAAAACATCTTTCTCTCAAATTTTCCTTTGAGTTTCTAAGATGCCATAATATTTGATTCGACTTTGAGAGTAGCATCTTGCAATAAAGAAAGTGTGGCTGATATTCTTTCTCTAAGGATTAAACAAAAGTCTGGATCAAAAGCAACATAAAATGTGATCTTTGTTGATGCATCACTTGGCTTGATCTCTGCAGGGATCTTGCCAAACATTCTATTAAATATTTTGATGAATTCTGAGACTGACTCCCCATCTTCTCTTCTTAGGTTTCTTAATTCAAAAATGTAATATAGAATATCTCTTCTTTCTCCCTAGTGTTTTAAGAACACCTCATCTAGTTTCTCAATACCTATCACTGAATTTGTCGATAGCTCTTTGAACCACTTATGGGCTTGGCCATCCAAACTCTGCACAAAAAATCTGGTCCACACATCTTCTTCTGAAATGTTAATATTTTTAGCATAAGCATAAAAAGCTTCTATATGTTCTTCGACAGTATAATCCCCAACTCCGGTAAACTTTGGCATATATTTATGATAATCTCCGGTTGGCATGGAAGATAAGGGATTGGGTAAGACAAGTGGAGCATACCTATTTGCTAAGATTTGTTCCATCTTGGTTAAAGGGATAGCCATGGAAATCTTGGGGGTTGATACAGAGGAAGAATTTTCAGGAGATGAAGGTTGAGATGGGATGGCTGAGTTTAAATAAAATGATTCTCTCACTTCACTTTGAGAAAAATATTCAGAAATGGGTGGAAAATAAGAGGCCTTGTAAAACTGAACAAGCAATAAGGCTAAGCTTTCTTCTCCCTTAGAGGAAAAATCATGTAAAATATCTTCGAGAACGGGCAGATTAGTATGAGTATAGAAACCACCCTCTATAGGCTTTGCGGGTGAGGAATTCAAAGAAGAAGAAGAAGAGGTTTCTTTTTGCTGAGGGGACCCTGTAATTACCTCTTTAAGGTTGGATGTAATATCATGCTAAAAAATAGAGTCTATAACATTAGAGGAAACTGAAGGCTCCTCAACCTTCAATCTTTCAAATACAATTTCAATTTCCTAAGAACTATGAGTCTCAGCAACAGGGGATTCAACTACAAGCCTTTTAGATATGAAAGAAGAAGTGTCGGCTTGAATACCTAGATTTGATGTCTTTGCAGATCCAGAAGCCTATCTTTGTAAAGCCTTTCCCCTACTGATGATCTTCTCAGGGTCTGGAACTAGTGTTTCCAGTGGGCCTTCTTGGTTTTCCCTGGTGTGAGCTCTTTTCGGAGCCACTTCGTTTCAATGAAGTCACCAGATAGATGATTACAACCCAAATGATGTCCAGACTTTGTCTACCATCAAAGATGGATCAATGTCGTCTCCCAAGGAAGATGAACTTCAATCTCTTCTCCCCAGCAATGATGTGAATTTCTTATCACTCCAGGAAACTCTCCTAGGCTGTAAGTCAAAGATGCCTGGTAACTTAATCTTTTTGGAAAATATTTTCTCAATAATAGGTGTGGGTTTGGATCAAGATGAATATCTTAACCTGTGGATTGTATTTTCAAGATAGTCTAACTATATTCATGCAATCGAAGGCCTTCAAGAGATATTTGTTAGATAGATTTGTATAACAAATGGATAAGAAAACCAGTCGGTTAACCAAAACATACATAAACCATATATATGATGGGTCAAAAAACTAGCCAAATATGCTTATGATTCTTTCTTAACAATCAAAAGTAAGATGACAGTTACCATAGGATCATTAAACAGAGACAAAAGAACAAATTTCACTCATATGCACAAACAAAGATGAAAGAAGGTCTGACAATAACAAATGAAAGAAGCTTGAAGAGTGATATATTAAAGAAAATGTCTTTCATACAAAACAGTAGAATATAGAACTCAAAATTGAACACTGTGTTCATCTTCTGTTTTCAGCTTTATAGCTTTTACAACACAGTATCTAGATCCTGAATCAATGGATCAAATATGCCTAAAATAGAAAGTCAAAACTAAGTTGCAAAAGATAAGGAATGATCCTCAAAATGAGGTAAATCCCACATTTCATGGTCTTCAGATCTTGTAGAGTCCTTGTGCAGTGCAGAATAGCCTTCCAAGGATGATTGATGACTTTTCCAAGAGATAAAATTCGAATTTGCTGAGATGTGCAAAAAATCCTAATTTGTTTCCACCAAAATAGGTGCCAAAACCAACTTGGCTACCTTTTCTAATCCTTATACACCAAAAATGGATCTTGAATCTGACTATATAATTTAACATCTATCCATTACGAGTGTTTTCAAATAATTTGGATCAGTAAAACCTCTCTCTGTACAAAATTTATCTTTCTCTGTCCAGTTACAGGTTTCAGTGGTTAACACAGAGGAATTCTGGGTGTATTAACTACCGAAAGCTCTGCTTTCAGTGGTTAATGAAAAGTCATCCTATTCACCTAAACCACCGAAAACTTATCTTTTTCCAAAGATTCAAAATTTGCAAAAATGATCACCTTGATGCTTTGCTGAGTGTTCAAGGCCTCTTTGATGATGCAACTCTTCCTCGTGCAGATCTGCGAACTTTCACTTGTTGTGTGGAATACTGTGGTATATCCACCATTGTTGTAGCTAACTCGGCTAGAGTTTCCAAACCTGTTTGATCCTATGTTGGAGGTTGAGACTCTTTTAACTTTAGCCTCAGAAGTCTAAGCTGCATGTACAACTTCATGTTCTCTCTTTCCAGCACCCTGTTCCTGTCCTTGATTTTATCATGCTTTTCCTTGAGACTTTGGTTCATGTTAAAAAGTTCTACATTTCTTTCAGTCAAGTCCGTATTTTCCTTTTTAATAACTCATTCTAAAACTTCCATTTCATATATTTGTTTTAGAAGTTTGTTGATTTTCCGAGCCTTGGATGCTTTAGGCTTGCTTGAATAAGCTTTTGCTAATCGTTGACTGTGTTCATCTGGAGGAGTTGGTGAGGGAAAGTTGGGATAATCTTCCGCAACTTGCACAACCTGTTCATCACCTTGTGTCTCTGCTAACTCATGCTCTAGATTTGAGTCACTTTATGGTATGTTCAAAGGGTTATCTCCTTCGGTGAGGTCCTTGGTCTGTTCACCCTCTTTTCCAAACTATATTTTTCTTTTGATTCTTTTTCTTTTAGCAGAGGATGATTCTGTCGGCTCTCTTGGTGGTGAGACAGCCTTCCTTTTTCTTAGACTTCTCTTAGGGGTGATGGACTTCTTAGCAGCATACTTCTTCCCCATTTCATCCTGTTGAAAATTAGTTTAGAACTCATTCCAAAATAGAAAGTAATTCCAATCCACTTGTTTCTTTTTCAAGGACTCTTTAACAATTAATGTAATCAACCCTTGGTATGACAACCTGCTAGCCACTTTGGTAGGCTTCACCTTGACTTGTCTGGCCATTTTTATGAGAGCTTTGTGTAGGTAGAAAGGAAAATTGATGTTAGACCTACCTGTGAAATGGTTCAATAGCTTGAAGTGATAAAAAATAACCCTGTTGTATCTACCTTCATAGATGATATAGACAAATATTTCTTTCAGGAGAGATTGCCACTTAGTTTCCAGATAAGACATTGGTATGTCTTTTTTCCATATAATATCCTTATGCAGAGGCTGCAGGTAGGATCTAAATTCAATGTTTGAAGTCACAGTTGATTTAAACCAGCAATCCCCTGTTCTAGGGAGACCAATGAGCTCAGCTATGGTTGCCTCATCAACCACAAACATTTATTTTCCCACTGTTGTTTCCCTTCCATCATACGAGATAGAAAAGGTTTCAGACACCTATTGGTGGAAACCTCCCAGTTTTTCACAATATGCATAGATTCTAGTTTTCTTGAAGAACTCGGCCACCTCAGGGTGAGCCTCAAGGTACCAAACTCCATCCAATTCAGCCCTTAGGGTTGGCTCTGCTTTCAACATTTAGTAATTGCTGACCTGTACCTGTGATTTAGGAAAATATTTGTGCCAAGGAGACAAAGACTCTATGATTTAGGGTGACAGGGAGTATGACTTAGAGTAAAACAAATGAGACAGGGTGACTCAGAGTTCTAATTGCATAACTCAACCACTAACCAAATCTAAACAATAGACTGACTGAATACAAGCCGAAAATTTTGAGTTTAGGTGAGATATAAAATCAAATTGAAACAATATGGAATTCAAACTACCTGATGAATCGACTTGGCTTGATTGATATGACAATTGGCTCGATAACCATCTACTGAACTCGAAGTCCACTCGGAAATCACCAAAACAAATGGGATTGTGGCCTCTGAGTATGCATTTACTTGATGAAATCACAGGCTCAAGACTGTCACAATGACTCTCACATTCGAATTGGTAATTAATGGAATCAAAATAGATATTAATCGGGGTCATGATGGATTTGTGTCCTTGTGACTAGAGATAATGAGGGGCTATGTGACTAATCACTTATGTTAGTCGGGAATCACACATGAATTTTTGTGTCTCTGCCGAGCCTTAATTCTGAAATGACAAATGTATTTAAAAGGACAATAGGGTATCAATCTTTGGATAGATGCAATAATAACATGCATACCTTACCACCTCCATGGAATTTCAGCAGTTATGTCTTCATGATTACGCCAATTGACAACTAGCTCGTGCGAAATCACAGGCTTTTCATTTTTCCCATGGAAATATTTTCGGTGGTTAACTAGTCTTTTTCTTTTCTCCCTTAACTACCGAGAATGAAGGCTTTCGGTGGTTAATGAGCGCTTTTCAGGCTCGCCTAAACCACCGAAACATGATATTCTCTCTTTTTCTTGACAAGACCAAATCAATAGTTCTTTCCAAGTTTATTTACAGAAAATAGACTCTTTAACATACCTAAAGAAATTTAGAAATAATTTTTTTGGACCACAATCTATCACCTAAAAAGCAAAATCTCCATCAATTTATTTGAGGAGATAACAGGTTTCATGGGACAAAAAGAGGTTTAAATATCTACACATGCCATTTGGAGGAGATCTTTAGAAAATAAGAAGGAAATATACACCATTAAGATATTTTGTTGACTAGAATGGGTCTCAATTCCTTGAAAATGGGTCCATATGAGAACCATTACAATATTTTCCACATGAGATTGTTCTCGAGACATGGTCTGTGGTCTAAGGATAAAAACTAATATCTTAGGTATTAAAATATTATTTTATGCTTCATGGACCATGGATAGGGTTTGGAACCACCAAATAAGCCATATGAATGGAATATTTACCCCACAAATATAATATGGATTCCATTAAGAGGTTTGACATACTAGGGATTTGTATCAAGTACTTGACCATGGTTGAAGCAAAACCGATAGGGCCTAAAAATAATCTTTACGTCTCATGTTCATATTTCCAACCTTTATATTTCATGATATCATTGACAATGTTCTTAGCATCTGAGCCACTCAAAATTATGAATGGCCTCTTTGTAGGAATCTTCAACTTCTCTTTACATAATGCATAAATAGATTAAGATATTAAGACCTAAAGTTTTAATTATAGAATCCTCCTACCATGGAATTTTTTAAACCTTTAATCATTATATATATTCATCTATAAAGAAAATGTTACATGGTTTTCCCTATGACACTAGTGGTTGTCCTTAAACCATGGTTAGATCCGTAATACCAATCCCTAGAATGCCAAACCTGTTGGCAAATGTTTAACAGATAGTGTATGCTTGTCATTGATGGAAATTACAACAGTGAAGATGGAAGGATCAAAATGTGCATCGATGGACAAACAGGAACAATGTAGGCTCAGGAGGAGAAGCGTCGCTGATCGTTGGATCCCATCCAAAATTCCCGACAGCATGAGGGCCGTCAGATCTGAATAAAAACAAGAATAGCGGATTTGGTGTTAGAGGTTGCAAGGCGCGAGGACGTGAGGTGGCGGAGTGGTGAGAAGATCAGGACCGTCCATCTGGGAAGGACACGTGGCAGATATCGGAGAGATCTCGCGAACTCGGGGGTTCACAGGATAAAGGTCCAAGTATTGGGTGTTCAAATCCGCGAGGCACGAGGACGTGAGGTGGCGAAGTGGCGAGATATTTATAGCCGTCCATCTGGGGGGACAGGTGGCAAGAGATCGAGAGATCTCGTGAACTCGGGAGTTCGCAGGTTGAGAGTCCAAACATTGGGTACTCCAAGTCGCGAGGTCGTGAGGTAGTGAGAGAAGGACAGTCGTCGGATCTGAATCACAAAAGGACCGTTGGATCTACGTGGGGGATCACACATGGAGAGAGATTTTCATGTCGCTTACTTTAAATTCAAAGGAATAGCAAGATGCGAGATCGCGATTTAATCAAGGACCGTTGGATCAAGAGCATGTGTGGAAAAAGATCAGATCACCATAAAGCACCATATCGGAGCCTCGCCTATCGCGACTTGGAGTGACGAGAACCTCCATCATAGGAATCGCGAGATGCGAGATTGCGAGAAGATCAGGACCGTCGGATCACCAAAAACGTGGATTGTTGATCTGAGCTCCATCTCAGAGCCTTGCCTATCGCGACTTGGAGTGAAGAGAACCTCCATCTCGGGAATCACGAGATGCGAGATTACGAGAAGATCAGGACCGTCGGATTACCAAGAACGTGGATCGTTGATCTGAGCTCCATCTCGGAGCTTCGCCTATCATGAATGGGAGTGACGAGAATCTCCATCAAAGGAACAACGAGATGCGAGATCACGATGAGATTAGGACCATTGATTCATCAAGATCATGAACCTTCGATCAGGGTCGATGAAGATCATAAGTTCGCAGCGAAAGTGTGAAACGGGTAAATAATGACAATACCCTTTAGAGTTAATCCAACGGTGCAAGTGAATTTGAACAAGATCAGAGGGCTACTGTTGCATGACACAGTGAAACTGCCAGTAACCATTGATGGTTTCTACCAGAGGATGCGAAGAGACTTCGGTGTGATTTCCAAAGGAGCAGAAGAGTCACATGGAATCTTCTAGTGGAATGAAGACGACTCGTGGAGGCAATTGATAGTTGGATGGGATTGAGGCTGTAACTGAAACATAGAAGGTGAGCCCGACTGTCACAGAGAAGACGAAGAGTCTCAACTGCCAGAGAGGCTGAGGAATCTCAGCATAACACCCAGTGATACTGGACACACAGAGCGAACCACCAGAGAAGTTGAAGAGTCACGATGATGATTAGATAGAGCACTCGAGAGGTGGAGGATAATGACAGAGAGTATGCATGCAGAGGCATGGAGAACATTGAAGGCACAAGGTGCACAGAAGCTATAAATACACAGAACAGAGAAGATATTGGGTTGTTGTTGGGGTTGGAGGTTGTTGTGAATGTTTTTGGTGAAGGTAATTCATGTGTGAATAAGGAGGAGAGTGCAACAACTGAATAGCATAGAAGAGGAACTGTGCAAAGAATGGAGATGGTACACAGAGCATAAAAAGAAGAAGAACAGATAGCGCAAGTGGTGTGAGCAGAAAGGCAAAGAGGCAGACCGAGCAACGAAATGCAACAGAACAGTGATAAGTCTGGTAAGCCATTGTGGAACATCATATCATTGTAATAATTTTCTGTAGCAAAGATTTATATTTCAGGGTGGTTGGGAGGTGCTAGGGAGGACTATTGTCCTCATAGGTTCAAGTGGGTTCTTGAACACAGGGAGTTGGAGCTTCCTTCTAGTTGGTGCTAGAGAAACCAGGGAGTTGGTGCTTCCTTCTAGTTGGTGCTAGAGAAACCAGGGAGTTGGTGCTTCCTTCTAGTTGGTCCTAGAAAAACCAGGAAGTTGGTGCTTCCTTCTAGTGGGTGCTAGAGAAAACAGAGAGTTGGTTCTCTCAGCAAGTTGCAGCTTGCTAAACAGAGGTTGTAGCCTCATTATGAGTTGGTTCTCATATGTATGATATTGTAAAGATTGTAACCATTACTTATCATATAAAGAAAAAGAGGTTTTTACCCTGTATGTGTTTCCTCAAGAAATATCTGTCTCTGTGTTTCTCATATATGTGACTGATGCTGAATGTGCCATTGTTTATTTCCCTGCATTATTGTGATCATCATTTGGTGTCTGAGCAAAGAGTTTAAAAGAAGCATAATTGTTTAAGCACAGTAACAACTGATTCACCCCCCCCTCTCAGTTGTCCAACACTTGGTATCAAATCCGACCCATTTTATCTAAGGGTAGATCCTAGAGATTAAACATGTCAAGCCATGAAGGAAATTCAACCAATAAGGCCCCTTTGTTCAATGGAACAAACTTTGCCTTCTGGAAAGTTAGAATGAGAACCTACATAATGGCTTTAGGTGTAGATGTCTGGGATGTGGTAGAGACTGGTTATGTAAAGCCAGTTGTGCTAGCTAATAAGGATGACAAACTAGAATTTATCTTCAACGCTAAGGCTGTGAATGCTATCTTGAGTGGACTTGCAGAAGAAGAATTCGTAAAATTTATGCATCTAGGAACTGCCAAAGAAATGTGGGACAAACTCATTAACAGTTATGAAGGTAATGAGAAGGTAAAGGATGCAAAGCTTCAAGCCTACAGAATACAGTTTGAACAACTGAAGATGAAGGAAGATGAAACTATTGGAAAATACTTTCTGAGAATAGAAGAATTGGTAAATGCAATGAAGGCACTTGGTGAAAAATTGGGGAACCTTCTTTAGTTCAGAAAATCTTGAGATCTCTCCTAGATAGGTTCAACCCGAAGGTCTCTGCTATAGAAGAACTTAATGATTTTAAAACCTTGCAGTTTGACCAACTTCTTGAAACATTGACTGCATATGAAATGAGAATCGTTAAAGATAAACCCACCTCCAGAGAAGCATCTTTTAAAGCAGACAAGAATGAGGATTCTAAGCCCGATGAAATTGAAGAAAAATTTGTGAAGAGACTGAAGAAGGGATCAAGAAAATACAAAGGAAAATTGCCCTTCAAATGTTTTAACTGTGGTAGGATAGGTCATTTTTCAAATAAATGTCCCCACAAAGGAAAGGATTAGACTTGTGATGATGAGGAGAAATACAAGCACAAAAATTTCATTAAAGAGAATAACTTTAAGAAGAAAAGTCTTTGTGCAAACAATGATGATGATCCTTCAGATGAAGAGGAT
>WSFP011403380.1:0-26029 GCA_009831015.1 Picea engelmannii | reverse complement strand
GTGGTGTACTTATCAACACTTTTTAGCATGTAATCCATTGCCAAAAATACCACCAAACATTCCATCTCAGATGCAGTTGATACGAAGTCCAGGTGAGTCATGAATACCTTATCTTCTTCGTGATGCTTTTGTCTAACATGACCTGATTGTTGACATGAACGCTGACACGTCTGATTTGATTGCTTTAGGCAAAGATATGGAATATATTTCCAATAAATACAACCACAGTGGTGCATCTTTTGGCTTGATAAATTGCAGGATATGTCTACCAGAGGTGGTACGGGTGGGGTGGGCCAGGGCATGCTTTTTGGCGATTTGGAGAGTGCACCAGGTCACAGCGAAATTATGAGCAAGTTAATCAGGACGATTATAAATTCATAAACACCCAGAGTGGACCTACCAAGACATGGTGAAAATGGTGTAGTAATAAATACCTCCGTAAGCTTTGCCAGCTGAGAATCAAATGTGAGGTTGAAAGTGCTTTATTTAATTTAAACAAAAAAGATAGAATTATTTAATTTAAACAAAAAAGATAGAATTTTGGACACGGGCATGTCATCATCTATTTAATTTAAACAAAAAAGATAGAATTTTGGACACGGGCATGTCATCATCAAATAGCAAGTTCTGTCCAGAGTTCCATACTTGGTAGCCTCTGGTTTATTGGAGTGCTGTGTCTTAGAATATTCCATTCTCCCTTTAGAAAGCATCATGTGACAGGTACCAAAATTTGTCATTACACATTAAAAAATAATATTTCCATGTTTTTGTCAAAGATAGTTTTCCATGTGATACAGCTCCAACCAGACACTGAAAAACAGCACTCCATATTTGTCATGCTTTGCTTCTGTCCATTGTATTAAGCTTTTGGGTCATTGAAATAATTGCCGGTTATAGCTACAAAGCTCTTTGGCAGCAGCTTTGGCAAATTCCTTGATCTCTTACCCCGCAAATTACTCATGAACTAAAAACAAACATCTCAGCCTTTATATTAGAAAGCAACAAACTTCAGCTTGTATAAAAGTCTGGTAGCAGCCATCTCAATTTAGATTGTGACAAATGACATAGCTGAGCTAGAATATCGACATATAAAAGCCAGATACTCTCAACATATTGAGATTATAAAATAACATTTACTTCTCTCTGCATTGCCTGAGGAGGCAGGTTTGCGGAGTGTAAAAGTCCTTACATGAAATGAAGATGGGTTAACAGTGGTCGTGGCCTTTCCTATTAACATATTGCTAAATTCGTTGTGGGATGTATAAGCCTCTTGCTCAGCCTCCTCTCCCTCCTCTGTGAGTTGTGTGCGTGGTATAAAGTCGAATATACCCATCGTGTGCATCTCAAAATTGTTTCTACAAGTCTCTCTCCTCTTAGCAAGTATGAGGTAGAAAATTAGCCAACTGTACAGTGTAAGCATCAAACTGGGGCATCTAGCTGCACTAAGAATAACATCAATAAGATCTACATTGAAAAAAAATTGGCTAGGAATTGGAAGTCATAAAATTAGGGAACAATAGCCTGAACTACCCATCGAATGCATCTTGAAATCGTTTCTATGAGTCTCTCTTCTCTCAGCAAGTATGGGGTAGAAAACTAGCCAACTGTATAGTGTACGCGTCAAACTGGGGAATCTAGCTGCACTAAGACCTACATTAAAAAAAAAATTGGTAAGGAATTGGAAGCCATAAAATTGGGGAACAATAGCCTGGAAACTCGTCCTACTTTACAGATGTTCAAGAAAGGCTTCTAAACACATTAGAATCTTAAAACTCTAAAACTAGGTAGAAGCAACTAAGCAAATTCTCTAACTCACCCAATGTCTAATGTAAAGTTATCTTGCAAATAATGAGCAGCTGAGTCGGAATATCGATGCCAGATGGATTAATTGTAGGAGTACTGTTCTTCCTTCCTTCCAGCTTGTGGAACGCCAAAAAGATAAACAAATTCCATTCCACCCTGCAGATATGGAAAATGAAACCCTTGCTAGACCATCATTTGTCGTACTGTTTTTTTACTGCATCTACCTTTCTTGCTTTGCTTTAGTTTTGAAAATGGCAAAGATGGAAATGCACGACAATAACACTCTACTGGAAATGCTAGCATTGAGTAGTGCTTTTGTAAATTTGTGTGAATGTGGGCAATGTTAAAGCCAGCCCTGTATTTCAGCAATCCTATTTAACTCAGCCCTCTGTCAGCTGTACTGGAAGGATCCAAACCAAGAATGCAAACAAAATAGGCTTCGAAGCATTAAGGCATTGTAAATCTTCAAAGGCTTCACTAAAAGTAATTCATGAAATCAATTTATAAGGATTTAAAACCGAGTATCAAAGCGTTGAGAGTTAAGAGAATCAACAATCATAAATTGGATACAAGCATTTGACATTAGCAAATGACCACAACCTATATGTGGTTAGTGAACTATAATGAGATTATGACCAGTAATTTCAGCTACAAAGAATGGTTTGTGCAGATGAGTTACGCCCAGTAAGTGCAGCTGCAACAGGTAACGGGCAGTGATAATCTGAACCTGTGACTAGTAGTTGCTGTTGCAGAGGAATGGTATGCCAGGGTAGATTTTATTTTAGTCCTTTATTTTCCATTTCCTTTTTCAAGTGCTTCCTTTGAGCTCAAAGAAAATCATTCCAAATGACCTTTTGTGGCACTCGAGGGATGAACCATCAAAATCACCCAGGACTATCACCTGGCCCCCACCACTTATTCATATGCCTCCTAGGAAAATGAACCTTAGTGAGTGTCCTTACAAGCTGCCACCTTGACCGCTGAACCTTAAACTCCATCCGCGAATCTTATTCTAGTCTGAATATTGATGAAAGAATGGACAAGAAATTAAGATAAATTCACTTTACATTGTGGACACTGAACCATGTGAACTTCCAATATGCTGTCAATATAAGCAATTCAGGGAAAGGCATTTCTGCCTGTCACCTCCTCTCCCTTAACCACATGGAGAAATTTTTTCATATGAGAATCGAGATTGATTTGCACAGTAAAGCAATGACTTTTTTACAATAGGCTAAGCATATAATTCTAATAATAAATATTACAATCTAATCGATTACACTTGAATGTTTCGAGGACAAATACAATAGCACAAAAATATAATGTGGGTGAATATGACGAGCCTGATTGATCAGATGAATATTTTCAAGCACGTGATTATATAAACGTGCTAAAGGTGACAGCTGACAAATTAATAATAGAAATAATTTTATTTCTTTTGTCCTTTTTAAGGAACTGAAACACCACAATATCTCATATGGTTGACAAACTAGAAAGTACATTACGCCTAACTCCAATGCCAAAGATGACTAAGAAACATTCCGCTCACTCCAGATGTCTGCTGTGTCATCATCCTCAGTTGCTCATAGTCTCCTTCCCACTGTACCAGCTCAAAGCACTCCAGTAGCCAAGAGTGGTGACAATGCCAAAGTTGAATACCATGTAAATGCAAAAAGTCAAAAACCAAGACATCCTCAATGAAAACCAGTAGATGTAGACAAAACAAAGAATCCTCATATACAAGCAGGAAATTTGTAAGAAATCTTCTATCTATAAGAATAGGAATTGCAATCACTAGAAAAGGCGGTCAAGGGTATCCCACACTCCCCTTCCCACTGTACAAGCTCAAAGCAATCTAGTGGGGCCCATGGAGATGAAAATGCCAATACTGACTACCATGTAAATGCAAAACAGTGAGGATTCAAGACCTGTTCAATGAAAACCGGTAGATCTAGAGAAAACCGAAAAATCCTTAGAAAAACAAATTGTCTATCTAAAAGAGTAAGAATTGCATTCACTGAGGATGCTTATGTCAATGCTTAGACACACCATAAGGAAATTTATTAAAATGTTAAGTACAAATATAATCAATCTAGAAATTCCCATTCAGATATTTCCTTGATATCATATTTTTTTTCATTTTGTTCAACATTTGTTTTTAAAAACTACGTCAATATTGAGTGTATTTCAATACAGCAGGCACACTTTTTAGGCATGACACTGAGACTAACAAAAACTACAGGAGAACAAAATTCATTTTTCTGCTACGAAAACATGAAAGTGCATTTCAATTTGCCTATTGATAAAATGCATTTCATGACACACATGGTGGCCTTTAAAGTTTAGACAGAAGAACGATGGATCTTTGACTTGGATCCTGTCACTGTTGGCATTGCTCGCTTTCTTAAGGTTTCCTCTGAAATTTCAAAACTGATACAAAGCTGCTTTGGACCAGTCCACAGCCTTGTCAATTTTAAGTGTTCTAGGGTGTGCTTTAAATATTCCTTGCATCTTAAGAAAACATTTCATTCTTTTATACTTCTCTCCAAAATACATTTTCTCAAACTTGGAATGTTTCTTATTACTTTGTATCATAATTCAAGCCTCTTCTATTTGTAGTTCAAGTAACTTTGCACACACTACAAAATCATTGCAAATGTCTAAACCAATGGTTCCCCAAACAGTATATATAAAAAACTTACAAGTGGAAGTTAATCTCATTCATCCTTCAACTATCATACAAATGTAAGATGCTCATTTCTTCCATTTGCAAGAGCTATTGAAGAGAACAGACAAACTGTTTCTCTTAATCTAAGTTAACATAGTCAAAAAGCAGTCTGTTAGACTGTGGTCTAGCAGTAGATTGATAGGAGTTTACCACAACTAGTACAGGTTTGCTTCTCAGCGCAGCATTCAGTATGGTTCTATCTGAGAATCCTCAAAGCAACAAGTCCAATGAGAACGACTTCACTCCAACCAAAAAATGGGGAGATTCTGTCAAAAACAGAGGCAGTCAAAAAGCAAACCAGTAATGGCTTAAACTTTATACACAGCAAGTACACAGAATAAAAAAGTAGGAAACATTTAACAAAGAGTTAGATACATCAAAGTATGAATAGAAACTGGTCAAACTCTCCACCCAGAAATGGTTTGCTAATCCCCAGACTGTAGATTGTACACACGGCTAATGCAGGCTATCCATCTCTTATGTCCTGAAGCATATAATAAATGTTGTTGATGCTCTCCAGGCCATACTTTTCCTCATTCCATCTCTCGTGTCATAGAGCATATAAGAAATGATGCTAATGCTTTCCAAGTCATCTTCTCTCATTCCATTAATTGTAACTTCTTAATCTTCCTTCCGCAGCATCTTAAGTCGTTTCATGTCTATCCTGAAACTTTGATCAAGAATTTGCAGTTCCCACTACAAGTAATGTACTTAGCAAAATACCTTATGTTTGAGATGACTAGGAAGAAAAAGAGACATTATATAAGGTATATTTTCCTCTCTCGAATCCTTTGCAATATCAGGTCAAAGATATATAACCACAACTTCATGTACAGTATTTCACAACACCTGGAATTTTTACTACACACTCGAGTAATGTGAATTATGGAATATACTATATAGGTTTATTGGATTTACTGATAGAATAGTGTCTCCTTTCAATTTTCCGTACCACTGTTGTGACAGTTATTTTTCTAGGTAATGTCTCTCCTATGTCCCCTAGAACTTTATCAAATTTCTGCACCTTATATAGAGGGAACATTTTAACAGCATTGTAATTTGTGCCTATGGCCATCTTGTATAAAAAGTAAGTGATGCAACTATGGACTGTCCATGAAGTTTGACCAAGCAAACCAAGTTCATAGAATAGTGTCTCCTTTCAATTTCCTGTGTCATTGGAGTGACAAGTTATTTTTCTAGGTACAGTCTCGTATGTCCCCTAGAAATTTATCAAATTTCTGCAACTTAATATAGAGGGAGAATTTCAACAGGATATTGGCTATGGCCATCTTGTATAAAAAGTAAGTAATACAACTATGGACTGTCCATGAATGTTTGACCAAGCAAGCCAAGTGGATGAAACAGGTTGGTGGGGCATGGAAAAAACAAAGGCACAGGCAAGCATGCATGCCAAAAGGGTAAAGTTGTAAACATGGCAGCAAAGGTATGACAGAAATTGACCAAGCATTTTTCCAGATTCTATGAGATTTTCTGCAACACAACAAATTTTATCCTTGCACATTAAAAGCATAAATCATCGATCCATGATTGTACTGTAGATTGAACACGGGGAAAATTGACTGTACTCGTAGATCATAATCATGATATATCTGCTCCATGAAAGATTTTCAAAAGGAACATTCCATAATAGCTGCTTATAAACGACAAGCCGATATCTAAAGAAGCTCCAATTCCACAATTGGTAGCCTTTACAAGCTCAATTTAGCACTAGACAAGAATGTATGCCTAGCTCAGAGGCAAGCACTTTCCTCACTCCCCTCTATCTATGACTGCAAAAAGAGCACTTTACAAAGGGCTAATTTACCTCATCCCTGAAGTGCATGCATCTACCCCGTTGCTTTAGAGTCTAGACTCTAACCACAGAGATACACAAGTTCATTAGAATAGAACTTGTAAATTTGTAAGATGTGGTCAATTCTTTTTGTTGCTGGACCTGAGAGCTACCTTGTTAAGTTTGCAGACATTTTATATGGGTTGTGGAAACATACTCGTTCATGGCAGCCTGTCAACTTTTATTAGTTACAGATTGCAATATTTTGGACTAGAACCAGAGTGACTTGTCTACTTTAGACATCAGAATATCTATTGAATCTGAAACCCCTAAACTGAAGTATATGGGCAAAGAATGCATTTAGTACTATATGGCATAACATCCTCTACTTAACACATAAGAGAAAAGAACATATTCACTGCTGCATGCTAGTGGTAATAAAAAGACCTCTACCTCACGTCCCTTTCAAACAAAAGGCTAATAAAAGTGGAAACTTCTCCTAAAACATCTGGAAATTACATATTGAGATTTTACTGTAGCATCAACACAATTGAACCTCCATCAGAGGAGATATAATACTTCAGTAGTCAGAAGAGATAAATAATCAGACAATTAATGGAGAAGTGTATTTTTTATAACTTTGCTATAAGGCGGTGTATAAGAGCAAAGGATAGCAATGAATGTAAAAAAGAAACAAAATACTCTTTGCAAAAATTTTCTATGCTGCACTCGTTAACTAATCATTCCCTTTTTAATGCCCTTCAGTTTCAGAATGCATCTATGAATATTATGATGATGTTGCCCGTACAGTGAAAATAATATTGAGAAATGAAAAATAGGCATTAACAAGATTCAATTCCCTCCAGGACAAGAATAAGCATTTGAGGCCAGGAGTCAGTCCTGGGTAACTTTGATAGAATAGTAAACCCCCAGTCACGGCAGCTTAATTGAACGGAAATGCTTGTGCTAATGGTTCACCCCTCAAGGGTCATTGCACAGGAAGCATGTAGTGCCCAACCTCTTTGGGCCAGTTCTAATGCTTCTATTGAGTTAAAGGGAAGCACTTAAGTTTACAAAAAAAAAACTCTGAAAATAGACAATTCAGAATTACACAAATGAAATAAGTTAATGCTACACTAATTGCTTCCAAATGACACCACAAAACAGCAGTTTTAAGTGCTTTGTACACAACTAAAAAGACTTATCATGACTGACCAGAGACAATTTTAGCGTATGCCTATCATCTGAGAGCTGATCACATTTTTCACTTAGAAGTAAAACATTTTTCATAACCAAACTGGAAGCAGAATACATGACAAATTGTTTGAATTCATAAATCCAGCATCTAATGCTTATTAACAAAACAAGGGCACCGTTTCAGAAATAATGGATTGCCAAACGGATCCATCTTGCTGTACAAGATGACCCTGTATAAGTTTCAGGATAAATATAAAGACATAATTCACAAGCTCCACTAACATACAATAAGCGTATACATCAGATCTGCCCACTACTTACTGTAATCTCCAGCAGAATTGGAGTACAAAAAAATGCTGACCGGCCAACTTTTCTGATTGAAATGGAAGTTAACAGTGCTCCCATGGGACTATAGATTTCCCAAGCCAGATTACTAACGTCTCCTCAGAGGGGCAGCTTGAGTAAAAGTGACAAAATGAAGCAGATAAAGATATTGGGCTTGTCAATAAGGACAAAACAACTATAACAAAATAACATACCCTCAGAATTGATAGTTCAAACTGCTTACAACATGCTATCAGTTCGTGCAGGCAATCTCCTGAAGAAATTAAGCGGAACAGAAGGAAGTTTGTATCGAAACCTTGGGTGGCGCAGCATATAAAATCCTTTTATAACCGCCATCACTCTGAACGGAGTGACATACAGAATTATGGCGGCGAACAAACAAAAGGTGACAAATATGGTTGTGGCGCGGGGATCTCTCCAGCTCAAGAGAGACTGAAATCTTTCACCCTGTGTTGCCAAGTCTCCGACCACAGTCTGTATTCTGCCCGCAACACTCCTCAACCGATCGTAGCGCATCCTTACAATGTCAGAACCCCTTGAAGTCGGGAAACTGTCGAATTCCTCGTCAAGTTCATCAGGATGCACCGCCTCAGCATGGGAGAGGCGAGTGTCCATGTGAGGCGGGTGTCGAGGCCGCCATCGAAAATGCCATATGCCAATCAGGAACATGTAGAGAAATACAGTGGGCAGTATGAGCTCCGGGTACCATACCAAAATGAGGAACAGGACATGCACCAGCACTGTCGTGATGGGGTTCTTCCAATTGCAAATCTCATCAAACCACTTGCCCACCGCAATCAGCCCGGACAGGACACCCATGATCCTGAAGAAATTCGCCTTGCTGCGGCGCATGCTCCACATATGAGAATCCACATCTATCATATACTCCACCACCTCTTTCCGCAACGGAGGCTCAGCCCTGCTTAGCCTCATTGCCACTATGTTCATCGCCTGATACCGCAGGCTCTCCAGCTGACCCACAGACAGGGGATGCAGGTAATGCATCTTGGGCAACAGGGGGGTAGTATAAATATGCATCATGTTCATCAGAGACGAGCAAGTGAACCGCACTGCGAGATGAAGCTCACCCATTTTCTTCACACCATTGGGATGCAGAACCAACAAAGGATAGGCATGAGTATAAACCCGATCGGTTTCAAGAGTCGAGAGTCGAATACGTACCTTACCAATCTTGGCGTCCTTGGAGGCCTTGTCATTACTCCCCCCTCCATTCAGATGACAATTATCAAAAACCCCAACTGTGATCACAGTGCAAGGGTCATAAACCTCCCATGTATACTGCTCATTCCATTTAGGACTAAAGCTATCGATAATGGTCCTAGTCCTAACCCACTTCTGCCCGTACTTGGCAACACAGTAGGCATCCGTGGTGCCTCTTCCATCCTTGGTCTTCATTGGCAGCAATCCATGAGCACTCAGAATTCCAACCTCCAAAATCCCAATCGAGGGTTTCCACAATTGCTTCGCTGTAGGCCTCAGATCACTGCTGTAATGGGTCGACTCATCCAGAACATGATACCCACCGTCCAAACAGAGCCTCAAGTGTATCCGGCTCGCAAACTTGATCTCCTTTTTCTTGGGCTCCATATCGGCTAGCGTCGGTTTCTCCAGGTTAAACCACTTCGAATTCACAGTCTTGTGATCCATTCTCCTGGGTATAATATTCAGTGGAATGATACATTTTCCCAATACTTCATCCTTGTTGGACCCTAACCGATCCTCGACACTAAGCACCAGATGTTCTTCAAATGGCTCAGCTGCCACAAATAGGAGGTCTTCGTTCCAGAGCGGGCTCGTGGTCCGATTCTGGGCAAACTTGGTCTTCAACATCTGGTTACCTAGCTGAGCCTTCACGGTCACATCCGGATACCGGCCCTTATCACTGGGCTGAAGATCTTGGGCCTCTATAATATTAACCCTAACATACCAGAGCTTCGGGGAAAGATATACCTTGGAGCGCATATTCGCCAGGCCATCAGTATGAAGCGTGGCCGCGTCAGAATGCCAGGCCTCCGGGAACGCCTCGTCCGCCTGGGTACCCATCCAAACAGCCAGCATGATCTCCCCCCTGGGAATCTTGGAACCCTTGCGGTCCTCCAGATGGTACCATTGGGGTGCCAGAGGGCTATCAGGGGGCACCCTCGTGGGGACCTCGTTAAGGTCGAAGGCTACCCGGCCGATGAAATCGTCCTTCACAAGGTCCTTGTCCTTCACGACCACTTCCACCATGGACGACTGGATTCTTTCCTTCGAGAAAGCAAAGACCTGGTGCCATTCCGGGTTCGTTTTCTTCTCGAAGTGCTTCGTGGTGCCCTTGTAGTTGCCGAGGCGGACCTCGACGTAAGGGTCACAGCTCCCCGACATGTCCTTGGCGGGCAGATCTTTGGCCTTCTCGACCCTTACATAGAGATACTGCATCTGCTCCACTAGATCGTAGGTGCTTGTGGAGCGCTCGCTCGTCATCCATCCTCCGCCCCGGACACGACCGTCGCCCAAATGGGGCGAGGTTTCCTTCAGACTGTAGTCCGGAGGCTGCATCGGCCTCTGCTGCATCTTTTTCTTCTAATGTTGTGTCGGATTTCTCTCTGATGATAATGTCGGCTTCCAGTTTTGCTCCCGCTCCTGGTCTCGTCTCGGCTCTCCACTGTTTCGTTTTTTTTAAGGGCTTTTGCGTGTGCCTTCTTCACATATATATGCGCGCGCCCATATGGCTAAGCCATGAAATCCATCAGAGTTTTTCCGGTGTCGACTGACGGAAAGTGCTTTCGTGCGATATACACAATGAATATATATGGGGAATTGGGGTTTTTTATAGTTTATTTCACAGGCTTTCGGCCGCGCGTCAGGAGGGGTCCAGTGTCGGAATCTGAGCGCCAGTTAAAAGCGAGTTTGAGTGTGTATTGTCGCGACGCTATGTGTCGGGCTTCGGGCACGGAGTTTCGTGTGTACACGGCGGCTGCTCCTGCTTTCAGGAGGGGAGGGTATCCAGAAGGTCGCGCGTTCAAATCTCGCGCGCATGCGGACCGGCTGTTAGTTTATATATTGTCGGAACGGGTAGATCGATTGGATCTCCGGGCGCGCCCTAAACGTTTTATTCTGTGTTGGCCAACGTGTGAGAAGCGTGTCGGTCAAACGGAATGGGGATTGGTTGTTCTGTGGATCTTGTCAATGCGAATCTGTGGATGCCCTGGGAAGATAAATCTCATGCAAAGGACTAAAATATGGCCCTAGGGCATGGCCGATGGATACTCCTGTAAATCATGGTTCCTGTTTGGTACTTTCATTCTGATCACAGAGATGGAATCTGATGGCTCCATTGTTTATTAGGGGGCATTCTGATAGTCAAATACAAATTTAACTACTTATTATTATTAAATATATCAATTTAATAAGTAAAATCAATTTTCAAAATACAACCCTGGTCTTTATGATGGTTTTGCTGATAACTTGATGGTTTTGCTGATAAGCTGAGTTAACCTATTATCTCAAAAACACCTTAACACTTCTTTCACCGATGTTAGGTGAGGTTATGGTTAGCAATTAATATTGTATATATTGGGATATATAATGTATGTTCTATTTGAAGATATTTTATTTTTAGATGATCTATATTTTAATGTATACAATCTTAATTGCTTTGTTGTGAGGTGCATATGAGTTTCGAGTATAGTTGCTTCATTTTTTTTATTGTGATTTTGGGGATCACTTTTTTTATTTTTGGTATTCAAATTAACAAGCAAGTGATGGAGTAAGCTAATCTTCTGCAAGTAGATCCTCCTTTCCGATAACAAACCTAATAAGAATCCAACATTTTTTTTTAAGAATGAGCAAAGTTCTACCATGACCCGCTAATCTTCTGCAAGTAGATCCTCCTTTCCGATAACAAACCTAATAAGAATCCAACATTTTTTTTAGGAATGAGCAAAGTTCTACCATGACCCAAGATCTATGCATGGTGGACGAATGCCATTAGAGGTTATGCCTAATTGTGAATCAACCTATATCATCAAAAATTCGATTAGAGTTTTGGATCAATGGAAACTATGGGTTTTTGTATTGCTAGATTCTAGTAATTGAAGGGAAGTTTGCTACAAGATTAAACAACTCCACAAGAGATCGTTTATCATCGACTGCTACTTTAATTCTTGATATTTAGATTGACGAGTTAGAGGTAGCTCGATGTCAAGGTTGCTTTCTCAATCATCGTTGTATTAAGGGTTTGGTGTTTTAGTTAAGGATCCATCCAAAAGTAAAAGGCCTTGTGTTCCAACCCCAAGCAATGTTGTTGCATTACAATAATCCCATATAGAATAAGAAAAGATTGATAACATGGGTTCTTTGCTAAACATCTTGATTTCATATTTTTGATTTCATGTTTTTGTTAAGGATCCATATCTATTAATGAAAAGTCTTAATTTCCAACTTTAAAATACATTGATAAGTCCATACACATAAATTTCCTTACTAAACATCTCGATTTCATATTATTTTTATTAAAAATCCTTATCTCCTAATAAAATGTCTTAATTTCCAACCTTAAAGTACATTGGCAAGTCCATACACATAAATAAAATATTAATGATTTCATTAACTCATTGGTTTGGTGTTTTGTTAAGAATCCATATATATAAAAACTTTAACAACATTGGGCTTTGTCCTCAATTTAATGGTGAAAAGTAGCTGCATTTATAACTTCATATGCATGGATAAAATAACAAGACTCTCTTGTCTACATGTAAAAGGTTTTGCAATCTTGGGTTTTGTGTTCAAACTAATGGACAAAAGGTAACTTAGTAACCTAATACTAGATATTCATCTTAGGCATTTAAAATGCCCAATTTCCAATGATATGTCTTATATATTATTGATCAATTAATTTTTTTCTTTTATTTAACCTTTTAGGTCAAATCATATCTAACCTTTTAGGTCAAATCAAAGAGGATCAAAACTCTTGGGCATGGTGCCACATGAAAGGAATTTGTGTGGAAAAACCATGACTTATGGTGAAATTTTGACCAAATTTGTATCAAAATGTTTGAAAAAACCAAGGTGATTTGTGTGCCCTCTATCTCATACCATCTAGTATCATTTTACCATTGCTTCTTTATTTTTTGGTTTTCAAATTGATAGTCAAAAGTGTTTTCTCAATTCATGTTCAAATTGAAAGGTAATCCTTTTCAGTTCTAAATATCCAAATTAACAAAAAAAAAATGACATAATTTTGACAATTGCTTTTCCATTCTTTATGTTTAAATTAAATTGTTGACCAGGGTTTACTATCAGTCTTTTGTACTCACTTTCACAAACAACACATAACTATAATTGGCATGGGTGGAACCATGAAAATACACCATTATTTCTTTTCATTGATGGCACAAAGCCATGATGGACAAGAGTTACCCTTGTTCATCATGACTCTGAACCTTATGTATAAAGTGATGTTTATGTCTCAAGCATAATATTTTCTATTTCTTAACCTCTTTAGCAATGAACATCTTATAAGAAGGTATGGCAAAACCTAGTATTGACCAAATAAAACATCATCATCCATTTACACGCAAAATTATAATTGGCAAAGGTGGAACCATGAAAATACGTTATTATTTAGTTCCATGATAGCATAGAATCATAATGGACAAGAGGTATCTATGGCTATCATGATTCCAAACCGTATGTATAAAGTGATGTCTCTAATTCAAATATAATATTTTCTAATTTTTAATCTTTTTAGCAATAAATATTTTATAAGAAGGCACTAAAACCTATAATAACTATGTGGTCAACCGAAAATTAGTAAGAAATGTCTTACCAATTAAACTAACCTCTAAAGATATAATTAAACATATATACATTTAATATAAATATATATTTTCCTAGTATCGGGTGACAAGTGGGCAGGGAGATAGTAATTGCAATGGAGGCATGGATGATCGCACCGTCCTTTTATACATGCAACCAGACACTTACCCAACCACCAATGTCCTATCCTCCTCCTCCCAATGCGTGCGAGATCGTGAATTAATCAGGTTAGTTCCGCAAGAGGTGAAGGTGGAAGTGGGAAAGTACAGAAGCGGTGTTCTTAGGTCGAATCATGATCGAGTTTCCATTCATAGCAATGAATAAAATTCGAAAGCTCGTCCTTGTGATTTTCTTCGTCATGAGGAATGGAAAGCAAATAAATGTGCTCTAGACTCCTTCTCCGGTTGCATACCTTTGTTTTATTGTGATCCCTCTCTACGAGTGGAAAGATATTAACTTCAGAGTTTCAATGGTCCCTCTTTCTGCCTGTGTTAGGTGGACCTCAGTTCGCAAAACTCGAGCAGCCCTTGCGGTTGAGGAGGCTACGCAATATTATCAGAGTTCAATTCCCCCCTTAGATGTAAGAAGCCATGCATATGTTGGAAGAAGATGTTAAAGTTATTAGGGCCTATCAGGAGGACAAAGATGTGGATAGCCAAGTAGGAGACATTATTCTTAATCTCAGTTGCACTCATAATCAAGATACAAGTTTCATAAAATGTTGGAGCTCTGTTGGCACACCAAGACAATAGTGGCCCAAGGTATGTTATTGAAAGAGTAAGACTATCGACAGTTCAAGCAGTGTTTGGACACTCTTGAGAGTCAAAACAAGTTACTCCTTCCCATGGTCTCTTGGCTAGTAAAAAAGAATGGGGGCTCTCTCTAGTCAACACATGAAGGTAGTTTGTTTGTTGGGTCTCTTCAACGTCCTCTAGTTGCTAGGATTGTGGCGAGTACTACCAAGTATGTGTTTGAGGTGCCCCATCTCAATTATTGAGCTCAACTCTGCTTCTTCTTGTCAGATTCTCTATCGTTTTAGTTTTCTACCAATTGGATATGTTAATTATTTTGTCATGGCATATGTTTTCCTTCAAACTCTCAAACTTGCTTATGTCACTTTTAATCTTAATTTAATACACTCAAATTTTGAGTATTAGTCTAGTTTCCCTTAAAAGAGAGGCCAATAGATTTATGAGTATTTTGAAATACTTATGACACGAATTATGATGCTATGGGCATCCTTGACATATTTGAAATCTTTGTATATTATATTAATATTTTAATAGAATTTTTTTATTAAAAAAAATTAAATATATATTTTAAATATATAAATACTTAAAAATATATATATATTTAAATATATAAATAAATATAAGCATTGTTTTTTCTAAAAATTAGTAATGAATATCTTATCAATTAAACTAACCTTTTAAATTACAATTAAACATATATACATTTAATATAAATATATATTTTAATTGCATTGTTTTCCAATTCTTCTAGGACATACGTAAAGTCTCACTATGCCGAATTTTGGGGTCATTTTCCATTTTTATTTTATTTTTTAAGAGATTGGTAGGTCGGGTTGCGTATATCACAATTTTGGTTGCATTTTTTTTAATATAATGCTGCATTTTTTTACATTTTTTTAAATATAACATCGTACTGTTTTCAAAGAAGGTGGCAAATATTTATTTAATATTTACTTGATATTCTTTTTATTAAAAAATTAATATTTTAATATTTAATTTTATTATATTCATTTACTTTTAAATAACGATGTGTTTTAAAATTGGTATTATATTAATTAAACTGTTCAAATGGCATGATATGTCAATAGTCCTATTAATACTTTTAATTAAGGTTAACTACTTTTGTTATTTTTGTATTTTCAATTATTTATATAATTATATTATTCTTGTTGATAAAATTAGTATTATCAATATTCGACAGAAAAGTGGCACGTGTGCATATATAAATTGCAAAATCTTGCCGTTAGTCAACTTGCCACGCTGTCATTTCAAAGATTCCTGAAGAATTTATGTTTTTCGCTTAATTTTATAGAGATATTGTTTAATAATAATAAGAGGCGTAATACTGGGATGTTTTAGATAGTATTTAATAATAATAATAATGAGAGGCGTAGATTTTTGGATGATTTTTATATTATTTTTATTTATATAATTTGCAATTAATTGTAGGAGGGTTTACCGCACTTAAAAAAAAGAACTTGCCACATATTTATTTGTCTTTCTGGTTGATTTGTACAGATTTTTTTAAAGATATTTTCAAAGAGGATTAGTTTAAATATTTTATTTTTTTATTTATCATTATTAGAATTGAGTAATATAATTGTTGATGAAATTATAAATTTTTTGTTATTTAAATTGTATTTTCAGTAATATAATTGTTGGTAAAATTACAATTTTTTGTTATTTAAATTGTATTTTTTTTATAGATTCAGTTTTTTGAAAAATCTAAAAAACACTTAAATTATATAAATTCAACAACTCAAATTTACAATTTTAACAATTTATAACCAAATTTCAAACAAAATTAATAAAAAAAAAAAATTAATCCAAGGTTCAATCATTTTCTAAATTCCTCCCTTAACCCCTTGCAAGGTTGTAAATGTTTTTTTATAAATCACTTTTATATAATATTTTGTTTTTTTAATTGAGGAGTTTGTTAATGTTTGGTGAATACTTTGATTATACATATTGTGATGTGATGGTATAAGAAGACTTGAAATTTGATGTTTGCTCTTTTATTCTTAAATAAAAAATTATGATATTTAAAAATATATATATTCCTTTTAATTTATGTACATATAAATTAATAATTTATTAATTTTAGTTTTACAAAAAAATTTAAACAAAATATATTAGAAAAGAAAAATTATTGATAAAATTTTAATATAAATTATATATTATATATAATTTAATAAAAAATAGTTTTTATATAGATTGAAAATAAAAACTTTAATTTTAAAAAAATGGTGTCACTATAATAGATATAGTGTATAACTTGAGTGTGTCTAATGATTAAGAATATGAGTTTCCTCTTATGATGTCATAGGTTCAAATCTAAAGGGGGTTGGGGTATGTACACCTCCATAAACTTTAATAGTCAAATTGTTGTGTTGAGTGGGTCATTTGTCCCAAAAAAAAAGAATCTCAAACACTTAGCTCATTTCATCCGTACTTTCGCATGGAGATCTCACATACTTTGTTCCTTTCATCTATACTATGAATTGATTTAAAATTTAACATGCATGGGCAAGCCCACACACATAAATAGATAATTTCTCCTTATTTTAAAGTTTTCTCCTCATAAATCTATTCTTATTTAATATATATTAAATAAGAGTCCACCATAAGAGAAAAAAAGTCATTAATAAAAAAGAGTAAAATAGATAAATTTTACACCACTTATAGGTTAACAATTTTCTCTCCACAACCACATGTAAAATAGGTAGAAGTGTTCAAAATTGAACTTAAAATTTAGCATTGGGTACAAAGATGTAAAATTTAATATTGTTGATTTTATTAAATTTGATTTTTTTTAATCCAATTATTAAGATTGTTTTTTTAGAAGTTATTTCTCTTCTCTTATGTGTGACAAAACGCTCTATCAACAATATGAATGGTGACAAGTAGTAGGGAGAGGAGCTTTCCCATGAGGATTTGAACTTGAATCATTATCATAACAATAGCTCCAAGTTATTGCTAAACCATAACCCTGTGAACACCATAACTATTTATATGTATGTGTCTATTTTATCCTCTCTCTTTCTATATGGTTGTAATAATATTCCCATTCATTAAAAAAGAAATATCATAATACCAATTACCCATTTTTTGGTATTCAAATGAAGAACAAAAAATAACCCAATATTTATTTGCATATTCAAGTCTTGATGTTTAAATTGATAGGCAAAATGTGGATTAAGTAATTGTTTCTTCAATTATAAGTGTATGAGTGTATGAGGATGTGCATGTCTCATTGCACATTCACACCTTCATCTTTGTAAAGGTAGGTGGTGGGAGATGAGTATGCATATGTTTATGTACAAAATGTTTAATACGTCAGTGCATTTATAGTCTAATGACACATCATGGTTTTACAAAAAAAAAAGATTCAGGACATTAATTTTGCTAAAAATCCTTATAATTTGCCAAAACACCTTGCATACACATTAGAGACACATAAAATGAGAGAGAAACACAAGCATATTTATTATTATGAGAATGTTGAATACAACCATAATACAAAAATGGTTGTTATGGCAACGACAATACACCAATGATAATAAATCAAAACCTGAACAATGCCATGTTAAAGATAGATCTACCCCTGAAACTCCATTGAAGATCGTTGTTGGATCTTCCTCCTTGTCCAACTAGGGTGGATGGTCTCACCACCGAAGCCAAACTATAGTGAAAGGGTTTTGCCAAAACCCTTATGAAAACATTGGCTCACCGAGCACTCCACAAGAAATACTCCCAAAATCTGATTTCCAAGTGACTTGCTCTCCTCTCCTTTTAAAGGCCTCGTAGATCCTTCTAGAGAGATCCAACTCACCCTTCTCGAAGCTTCTAGAAGAGCACTTTATCTAATAAAGTCACTTTATAATGATATTTTGAGTAAGTCACTTAAAAATTAAATAATAAATAATTAAATATCTAATTTTTCTAAGCTCACCAAAAATGGGACATTACAAATCCTCTTGCCCCAAAATTTCTTGTCCTCAAGCAATGCTATCACAATCTGATGCTCCATTGACTAAGCATGTCTCAAAGTGATACCTGGGTCCCAAACCTTCCTAGAAAATGTGTATCCTTCGCTCATAGCACGAACCTACGAGGTGGTATCACAAGATCTTTCTTGACTGTTCATGATCAACCAAGCGAACAGAAGTTGTATGAACTTGATCAAATCCTTAGAAGACCACTCCTCCCAACAACCAAACCTACGTAAACCAACAATCCCATCGGTGTCGGTTGTCAAGTTGTTAACAACTATGATCCCAAGGTCCCATACCAATCTCAAAGAGATGCCACCTTGTTGATGTTGCACTACTCTGATCATAATCATCTTCTCATCACACTCCGACTGCACTCTCCCCTCGTGGAACTCCCTATCATGGACCCTACACAACCAAGGCATCTCAACATCCATCAATCCACGGTTGTCCTCGATCCCAATGATAAAATCAAGGACTATGTCAGGAGGTCTTCGTGGAGGAAACGCCCCGAAGCTCCACCGTACACCACCATGTGTCAACGACGACTCTTATACACTGTTGCACACCACTGTGTCCTCTTGCACCAGCCTGTATAATGTATGTGTTACTGGACCCAACACTTTATTGATGATGAATGAACCTACATCCCAGAGTGTGTCCATATATGTCATGTATCTGTCCACCCAATCCAAGTATGGTTATATCTTCTTGCGGCCTGGTCCACAAGGAATGTGCTTAGCTATCTCCTCTACAACTAAGCTCGGAACCTCTAATGAGCTCTCCAAAAGAAAGGTCCCATGAACCCTGCAACACCAACTCAGAGAACAATCCAAACTCTCCTCGAGTACTTGCAACTCAAAATGCTCCTCCCTCTCAATATGTGTGGCACACACACTCTCCTATGTCACTGCTACCAAAGATGATGGAATCCCTGCTATAGGTGGTGAAGAGCATTCCATGCTCAATTGATAATGTAGCTCCTCAACCTCTTTGTCCTTGTCCTCTGCAAACTTGAGAGCAAGGTCCATGTCCATAAACAACTGCAAGTAATCTGACTTCAACTTTTCTAGTGCCTCCATGATGATGCACAACTAGGGACTAGTGACTCCACCTACTATCTCAGTGTGTCGCTCCTCCATCTGGGCTCTCCACACAATCTCCTCAATGAACCTACGGGTTCCATCAATTTTGGTCAACACCTGTGTAACCTGATCCTCGGTCACCAACAGGTGATCCTCCAAATTGTACAGTGCTAAAGGCCTCTGCCCTACCGCGTCCAACTGGCCCGAGCTGTCATATGTAAGAGTGTTACCCTCATCCTCATAGTAGGAATCATAAGAAGGGACTGGAGATGGCTCCTCCTCGTACATAGGTGCTAGCTCAGCTCCATCCTCACTAGCAATCCCAACACATGTGCTATCCGGACCATCACTGGTGCTAGTGTCATGGGCTCCATCGGCCAATGCCAATGTTGCACTGGATATTGATGTGTCATCCCCCTCATAGTCATCATCGATGGGATCAAATGTTGTCCCTCCTCCTCGGTACTAGTGACAATCTCCATCAACACACTAGCATCAAAGATCTCATTAATGTATACCGCTCGATCATCTTCCATGTACACATCCCTATCATGGCCAGCTACATGCTCCAAACAGTCAACTTGAGGCTTTCCCAAGTTCTCGTCCTGATGTGATGTTTATGCTTCATCAATGGTTTTGGATCCTTTTACCACCTCCATGAACCACTCTGGATGTTCTAACAAGGTTGTTAAATTTTTATGATACCCTTGCATGAGTTGCCAAAGTTTTTCCCTAAGTTCTTCAGGGGTTTTCATCTTTCTAGAGATCTGTCCTCTATCAATATCCATGAACCAATGGAAATTCCCAACTATAGTTGATTGGAAATCTTCTTGTTTTCCCTTTGAGATGTGAGATGTTCCATCCAACACTTAGAGTGTTTGTTCACGATCCTCCACATAAGTTGTTCTTTGGCTATGCCTACTTCTATGATGATGTCAATTTTTATGGGTTACATCCTCCTTATAGCCCCTTGTTGGTTGTTATGATTGGTTATTTGTTGTTTTATGATAGTCTTTGTAACGGAGAGACTTGTTGGTTGTTATGATTGGTTATTTGTTGTTTTATGATAGTCTTTGTAACGCAGAGATATTGTCAACAGTTAGGAGATCAATCATTGTAGTTTTCATTTCTGAATCATTTACTTATTATGACAGCAAGGAATCATCATAAAAATACATTAGGAAGATGCTAATTGAATGCAACACAAAATCTCCAAAATCATGGCTTATGAAAGTGCTAATACCCAAAATAACCCCAGGTCTGAATATAGTGTTATGGTTGCAGATGTATCAAGCTGAATTGGCTGGGATATGCTGACAGATCTGTGCTCTGTGGTTGAATGAGTGAGTGCCTATGTTGTTTACAGGTGTGAAGAGGTTGTATAACTCCTGTGCAAAAGATCTTTTTTGTTCCTGAACATAACTTGACCCTCCCAGAATTAACTAGCGTTCTCGTTTGGAAAAACCTCGAAATTTCCAACAATTTTCTTAGTTATGTTATGAGGTGTTTATTCAGACAGTTTGTGTTCAAACTGTTGTAGGTGCAATTTTTATATATGTATACTGCAATGACCAACTTGAGATATCCCCACTAATAAATTTGTCAAGTTTCCTCAAATGCACCTTTGTCAAACAGTTGATTACTTCACAATACAATTGCTGAAAACCCTTTTGGAACAACAATGGATAACAGAGATAACAACTTGATAATATAACTCCGATATCTTTTATTGCAGCTGGAATAAACCAATTTCTGAGGTATATATTAGTTATGGGGATGATTAATGAGTTCACTGTAAATAAGCCCAATGAAAATTTACCAAACAGAGAAATAGGAACCTGAGAATATGGTTGTAAAAATAAATACAACAACAACTTCAGTGCCCAACAGGAATGTATTCGCTCTCAATTTCTATTGAACATGCTCCAGCTTGAACAAAACACTCTTTCCCAACATTGGCACATTTCCTCTGCTGAAACTCAACCCGGGTGTGCAGTCCAATAGAAATGTAAAGAGACAGTGCTATCGTCCAAATCTAGGGCCTGGACTCAGCATACATGTGACTGCAAACAATAGCACGATTTCTCTTAGAAATAGTGTCATTTCTTCCTTAGAATGGTGGTTTGATTCCTTCATATAAGCTTCGGATTTACAAAGCAGCTTGACCTCTGTAGTAATGTGGAGAAGTGTGCCCCAACTAGAGAGGAGTGGCGCTCCACTCAACAATAATGAAGTCACCCACCGAAGAAGACTCTACCAGACATAGAGACTCGTCCCACAAAAAAAAGAATCTCAACCAGGAATGAGGGAGTTCGACCCACAAAATGTGTGCCCAGACATATGAAATATAGACCACCAAGGATTTAGAAATACGCTAGCTTAGATATATCACTCGACCTTCAAGCAACAACAATTTATCTCTGTTTTTGTGCCAAGAGATACGCCCAGTTCAAGAGAATGGCGCCACACAAGGAGACTTTATGAACCAACAATGGAAAGATCGATTCCCCACTTCAACAATTCAACCACAAGCCATACAAATCGCCAAGGAAATAGAGAAGCGCCCATCTTGGAAAAAGGAAAAAAAAACCCACGAACTTTCCAATGGGTTCACTTGGCTCCTTCTACAGCAAAAGACTTGACCCTTATAACATTGAAATAGCGCCCAGAATAGCTGGAATATCTGCCCAAATGGATGTCCAAGTCGCTCTTGAGATATCTCTACAAGAGATAACAAAGATTCGACCCTCAATAAGATGATTATCCACTAAACTTGATCTATGGATCAAGGATAGGGTTCTTGGAACAATGCCACAACCTCTCCACTAGAATGTTGAATATGAAACTAGAACTAAGGCTCCAATGGGCAAGTTGAATCATAGAGAAGAGGGTTTTCGCCTTGCAAAGATTACCTCTACCAATTCGTGCTAAGTGAGAAGAATCACTTTTCTGAAATAATCTCAAAAACCCTTTTGAAGAAAAATTCTCAACCCTGAAATTGGAATTGGACTGAATGAATCTTCTCTTCACCGCGAACTAAGACAAAATCTGAAGCAAACCCTCACAATTGTCCAAGATCATGCTTTGATACCACCATAAGACCTCGCTTAAAAAAAAACTAGGGTTTTACTTAAAAAAAATTTAGGGCATTAATTTTGCTAAAAACCCTTATAATTTGTCAAAACACCTTGCATACACATTAGATACACATAAAATGAAAGAGAAACCATTGATAGATCTACCCCTGAAACTCCATTGAAGACCGTGGTTGGATCTTCCCCCTTGTCCAACTAGGGTGGATGGTCTCACCACCCAAGCCAAACTATAGTGAAAGGGTTTTCCCAAAAACCTAACGAAAACATTGACTCACCAAGCACTCCACAAGAAATAATCCCAAAATTTGATTTCCAAATGACTTGCTCTGCTGTCCTTTTAAAGGCCCCGTAGATCTTTCTACAGAGAACCAACTCACTCCTCTTGAAGCTTCTAGAAGAGCACTTTATCTAATAAAGTGACTTTATAGTGATATTTTAATTAAGTCACTTAAAATTTAAATAATAATTAATTAAATATTAGTTGCTCAATTTCACTTTAAACAACATAATAAAATAATTAATAAAATATTTAATTTTTCTAAGCTTGCCAAAAATGGGATATTACAGTGTAATTGCAAAATGATAAAACATTCTCCAAATGCCTTTATAAGGAATGCACCGGTGCTTCATCTATGAGAGTAAGCTGATATATTTTTGTAATTTTTTAAATAAAAACCATTATTGTATAAGAAAATGTCTAAACCTCATTTGATGTTTTGTAGATAGTAATACACTAATGCATTTATAAGTTTAAGACACATGATTTAGAGTGTGTTTAATTAAATTAACAAAGTTTTTATCATGAATTTGTTATACTAATCTTTGGTGAACATGTTGATGCACCATTTTTATGAGTGCATCCGTGCATTTCATATGATTTATTAAGTGCATTTAGTAAAAACCTTCACCAAAGCCTCCAGTTGCCCACCTCCACTAGCAACCTCTTATATAAATGGACAAGGAAGAAATGTTTTGGGGAGGTTCCACAAAAACCTTCACTAGAAAGTGTTTTCCTTGTAGTGTCTCCTTGGTCTTCATTTATAAACATTGCTTTATACCTCAATCTAGCAATTCATCCTAACATATTTGATTCTAGCAAAACTTACCATAAGTTCTATTAAATATGTCTCCTACTGCATGTAAGAATCATTATGAATTGATGGAATTGCAAATATCAATCATTAACATTCCAAAATCAAATTACAATAAGGACATTCGAAGACCTTAAATCCATTTTTACACTAAAAACCAATAATTTCAACAATCCAAAATTACAATTTTAACAAAAAATTTATAACTAAATTTTCAACAATTCAAAATTACAATTTTAACAAAAAATTTATAACTAATTTTGAATATGAATAAATCAAAACATTTAATTTTTTATTTAAATATTATAATTTAAATAAATATTATATATCTATAATTTTCCATCATTTATATAATTATAATATTTTATTATTATTAAAATAATTATCATCAAAATTATCAAGATGAGGTGGCATGTGTGCAATGGGATTATGTACGAGGAGGTATGTTTGGTGTGACTAAGAAGGAAGACGATGTAGAGAAATAGATTTGTTGATGTTTTATATGTAATCTTGTGCATAGAGTAAAATTTATGTAACATGGACTTCACATCAATAAATCAATTAAAAAAGCAGGTAAAGAAAAAGAAGAAACTACTACATATGTAGTTTATCTGTCATAAGTTTACCTTAATAAACAAAACAACAAAATTTGAAAATAGAGGTTTTAAAAAACACCTATTACCCTTTTTTTTTGGTTTGATTGGTTGAGATCGTATTTCTGAATTATTTAGAATTTTTATTCATTTAGGAATTGTTTTTTTATTTGTTAAAAATTCTATTTCTAAATTATTTGAATTTTTTTTGTTTATTTAAATCAACTTTGATAGATAACTTCATCTTTCAATTACCCTTTCCATTTGACACGTTTTTAGTTTATATAGTGTTGAGAAACATGTCAATCACTCAATTTTTTTGTTTTTAAGAGGATTTGTCAACCTTGGTTGTTAGGAGAGATGTGACAAGGAACACCCAGTTTTTTTTATAAATTTTTCATAAATACATCATTAACTCAACATTAACATTGATGTTTTTATGGTGATACGGTCTCAAGTTTTTCACTTACTTTTGATTAAAAATGATTTATTTATTTTCTTAATCTATGTTTATGTTTATGGTTCAACCAACTTTGTTTTGTTTATAGTGGAAACTTCTCATTTTATAGTTAAAGTGAGGTAAAATTTTTAAGACATGTCATTTTGTAGATTTTCAAATATTTACATAAATGATGTTGATGATTGAATATGGATTAATTATAATAATTTTTTTTATCAATTTGTGGTTAAATTGTTAACTTTTTATCTCTGGAGGTACTTCGCATGTTTGTCTTGTATATGGAAGTAACCTTGTACCTTTTTTTTCCAACTGGAAAATTTCTCTATTATATTAAGATATAATATGTTTTCAGATCTGAAAACATACAAAACTCAGCTAAAGAAGAGTTGTAAATAGTGTAAGAACTTTCTCCTATTGCGGTCTCTCGACTAGCAAAGGGAGAAAATTCTCAAGATAAGGTAAATCAAGAGACAAATATGAAACTGCTAGTAAATCTGTAGTAAAACATCAACTTTTCAAAAAGCAGAAAAGTCAACTAAGGGAGATGGAGGCTGCTCTTAGAAGAGTGTAAGAAATAGAGGAGGTCCCTCATGACCATCTATCCAGAGGTTGTATATTAAGATGCCCTCTTTTTTTTGTAGAGCTTCCTTTGATAATTGATCTGTTGAATTGTTTTGCTCACGAAAGATGTGTTTGTAGATGAGATTATTGAATGAGAGTTGTAGTGTTTTTATTCCGTCCTTCCAGGCTAAGAGAGAGATAGCTTGTAGGTCGCCCTTATTGCTCAACCACTCGATAATAATTCTAGAGTCTCCTAGAATTTGGAGGGTTTCAATGTGAAGTCTGGAGGCCAGAAAGAGCGTGGCCCAAGCGCCCAATAATTTTGCCCTGGTGTTGGTGCTTAGGCCACAGTTGAAGGTCCATTTATAGTAAGTATTTTTCGAGATTTTAATCAATCCACCAGCTCTACTCTGAGTGCCATTAGTTTGCGCTGCTCCATCAAACCATCCAGTAGGAGTGGCGTCTATGTCAGGTGCCTTCTTTATACAATATGGTATTGGATTTCTAAGATATAGATCATTCCAGGTTTTATAGATTCCAAGCATTCTATATGCAACAGAGCTCGAGGAAGGGATCCCATTTTCAAAGATATTTTTATTTATGTCCAACCAGATAGACCAGCAAGCCAATGATGGAAGATGCATGTGGTTGTGTTTTTTATGGGACCAAAGATCGAAACAATCTGAAAGAGTGGGCCCATCCCAAAATGTTTTGA
>ML858756.1:0-26029 GCA_009831015.1 Picea engelmannii | reverse complement strand
TGCATGATTGTAAGAAGCTTGCAGAGCTCAATGCAAGATGTTGTAGTTTAGTGCTGAGGTGCAAGGAAGAAGGATCTAGCAAGTTGCACAGATCTTTTGTCCTGTGCGAAGTAAGAATTATTGGAGCTCTGTGCTGTAACTACTTGACCGAGATAATAAAGAATAAGACTTTTTGGATGTATCCCCAGGGTGGGGGTGAACCAAGATAAATCTGTGTGTTGTGCTATGTGCTTCGATATGATGCTAAATGCCTTGATGTGTTTAGATCAATATAGTTATTCTTTGTGCTTATGAGATACAAATTAATGTTAGATCTGATATATAAATTGCTTAGTGCTTGATCTGTTGAATCTAATCTATATGTATGTGGCTAAGTGATGAATCATCTTAAATATAAGTACTTACTGTGATGCTCTTTTCCATCTGTGAAGTATCTTAAGGGTTGAATATTGATGGATAATCTACACTAGGTAATTGCTAAGAAATATAATCACAGATCGGTGTCCCAGCTAAGGTTGTAGACATTTGAGTCCTGTAACCACCCCTACCTCTACCTCGCGTGAGACTTCATCTGCATTGCAGGTGTTGCTGAAAGGGCCAATAGTTAGGGTTTTGTTGGTGTGCTCTTGAGCGTTGAACCCTGGGTTTGCCCTTGTGCCAACAAATCGTTTCGTTGCCAGGACTGAAACTGTGATTGCTAGGAACTAAGGAAGAAGAAAATTTGTGCAAAAGGAAGCTCTGTGCGTAGGTATGTTGACCTAGTGCGCAACTTTTTACTTGAACTATGAATCTTTGTGCCAGGAATAAGGTCAAATATGAAGAAAGGAAGATCATATTCGAAGAAAAGAAGCGACATATGAACGTTCTGCACTCTAAGAAAAGTAAAAGTGGAAATTTCTGAAAGAAAGAAGTCAGATCTGCAGAAAAGAGGTAAGACTTGTAAGCCCTGTGCTCTAATAAAGGTAAGAATAGTCAAAAGTTCTTAGATCTGGAAGCTTTGTGCTTTGTATAAGTAAGATAAGTGAATTTTTTTGTTTCTAGAGCATGGATCTAGGTAAATTTGATAGATTATTTCCTAGATTGAAAACTAGGGCATTAATAGATGAAATAAAGTTTGATATGAATAGATCTCATAAGTATAATGATATATATGTTATACCTATGCATAGAAAGAATGTCTGGACTAACAAGTGGATGTAGGATCCTAGAAATAATTTTTTGCAGGCTAGTTACCATAATCCTAGAACATAGAACAGAAGAAGTTGGTGATCATTTAAGAGAAATAGAGGATTAACCCTCTGTTACAGCTGCAGAAGACTGAGACATCTTGCTAAGGAATGCCCTGGGAGAAAACCTAGTTGCCTTTGTTGTAAGGCTATGGAACATGAAGTACTGGATTGCCCTAGAATGATTGCTAGACTTGAAAATATGAATATGGAGCAAGAAAACCATGAAGGAGACCAAGAAACTAACATTATAGAAGAAACCCAACAAGAATAAGAGAAAATATTAATACGGATAAAAGAAACCCTGAAGGAACATAAATATTTCCAAGTACCAAAGATCTTCAAAGACAAGGAGCAAGTCAAAGCAAGAATAGGGGACCTCGACATTGACTGTATTCTTGACAAAGAAACACAAGTGAAAATTATGCCAGAAAGAACTTGGGAAGCTATAGGAAAGCTTGCCATGATCCCTTCCCTAGGAGGAACAAGTTTATTCAGAGGAAAGTTAGTAAACCTTTGTGGAAGGCTCGCCCGGGTAACTATGACTGTCAATGGAACTTTGACAGAGTAAGACTTTGAGATTATTAATTTTGTTGAAGATAACACCCCATTTACCATGCTCATAGGAAAACCCTGGATTGATAGAGAAGAAGCCTGACGAAAAGAGGAAGAAGAAGTTTTGAAACAGAATAAGCAAGAGTTAAAAGACTTTATGACTAGAAGGATCACACACTTGATTGAAGAATAGAAGAGTCGATCACAGATATTTAATCCTATCAACCCTGATGTTGAGGTTAGGAGAATGCTAGAGGATCCGCAGAAGATTGAGTTACCTATTTTTGATACAGAAGAAGTATTACCCAGGAACCCTAGAAAAGAATTTCAACAACACAAAGAAAATAAGACCACAGAGGATAAGCACCAGAATGGTAAAAGCATTAATGAGATGAAGCTCACTGGGAAGAAGGCTAGAAAGTTAAGAAAGAAAAAGGCTAATACTGCAAGGTCACATGAAGTTCTAGAGGATACTTCGCAAAAAGAAACATTGCAGAATTCGAGCTTCGTCGAGATATCAGAACAACGACATAGAGTACTTCACCATGGTGAAGCAATATAGCCATTGGGGACGATATATACATTCGACTTCTGCTCCGAATGAGAAGAAATCAATAAAGGTTCATCATCCAACCATTAAAAAGCACCATAACAGATCGAACATGAGTTAATAAAGGATCATACCCGTTGCAAGAAGATTGTTGCTAAGTTTCCCTACTTAGTCCATCGTACCACACACCGAGAATACTTTTTTCTAAATGAGAATTTGAGCACAAAACCTGAGATTAACTCACCCTGAGATCATTATGTTGTTTCCATACTATTCCATATAGTCCCTGAATTCCTTTCACACTCGAGCTAGCTGACCCAAGCTTGTATGTCGGACGAGCTCATCACTGCTGAGAAAATAGTTGAAGAAGTTCTAATTGACTTAATGAATGAGAGAGTCACGTCAGAGCAAGGAGTGTCTATAGGTGTCCAGGCATCACCCTCAGGAGCATTTCCAGCTTCCCCCTCCACTGCTCGAGCAGGACCATCCCGATCGCCTTCGAAAAGATGATCTAAGATTGGAAACGACTTCACCACTATGAAGATGATCCCAAGTATCTTTCCTAGATATATCCCACCACTAAGCATCACAACGAATCGAGACACTGTACCCATATACTTTGACTATGCTTTGGTCACTGCGTACCTCCCGAAATGAGTGTGCGCAGTTCGTGTTGACCAGGATAAGCTCACCACGCTGAAATTCAGTGATTTTAACCTTAGAGATCACAAGGTTTACAGTATGCTAGCCCCACACAAGTACCTAACTATCACAATAGGGAGGAACCCGAAGATTGAAACTCAACAATGGACCCATAACCTCGCGTAGTTGAACCTCCTCAATGTAATGAAGATTCCTCATTTTGGGAGGCATCAAGAAGTAAATGCATGCGTCAGATTGTTGCTGTCCTACTACCATGGAGGATACCTATGGTTGGATCACTGCATCACGGTGGATCCAATTCTGATCAATTGGATCACAGGGCTAAGCATGCAGGGCTCTAACCCGCAAGAATTTTACCTATGGAAGACCACAGATCATGCTCTCACCCAATGAATAAAAGACACATACGACGATGTAGAGAAGGTCACGCGAGGCTACAAGGTATCCTCCATCGAGAATGAAACAGTGCGCCTTGGTTTCCAGATGATCACAGGAAAGTAGTCTGTAATAATAGACCCACATAGGTGACTGGATTTGTGGTTTACCTCGCAGGGAAGTGCGCAGAGGGACTACAAATGAACTGGGAAAAGTACCTGGTAAATCAACTAGAGATTGATTGCAGGGAAGTGAAATACTAGGGGTATGAGTTCCACTTTAGTTGGTTGCTCATACTCATCGCTTTCATCGCCTGGGAGATACCATAAGGTGCCACTTTTCTGGAGGTCGAACCCTTTGAACCACTGGTCGCAAAGTTCTGTATGCTGTGGTACTCCAGCGACATGAACAAGCAGTGGCAGTACAATGCCATCTTCCATGCTTATTACAACCAAGTAAAGAATGCCATCCAGTCTACACCGCACCTCACACCAAACACACTTCATAGGTTTCGACCTTTGATCAAATTCAACGCGAATCGCCACTTCACCTATATCACAACGTGCGCTGATGAGCAAAAACAACAACTCCAGTCGTACTACAAGCTGACAGATGAAGACTTGGAGAAGATTACCAAGGAATGGTCGACGAACCTCCTTATTCCAGCAGACCTCACAGAAATATCCGACGTGGAAATCCTTGAAGCCATACTAGATACACCTGGACCGAGAAAGACTAAGAAGGATGATGAAGTTCAAGACATCCATATCACATCCACGAATACTACTTCACTCTCACCTACGTAGGGAGGTGATGGTGAAGAACTAGGTGGCACGAAGGTTGAGCAAAACAAAGGCGAGGTTAGTCCTCCTAGAGAGGAGGAGGAGCCCTCTAAGAAAAGGAAGGTCACCCCACCAAAGCCCTCATCTTGGAATAAAACTAAGGCCACCCAGACTATGTTTAAGACTATCCTCACACAGGACGACTTCGACTTCTTGATCGCCGCGTTGAATGATGCCTCACTAGAGATCGTAGAAAGGCAAGAAGTGAAGAAGGATGAGATATTCAGACGAATCAAGGGTGAACTTCAATAAGCGCAGCAGACACTCCAGCCCAACCAAGCCATTTCTACTACACCCTTGACGACAGGAATAACAGGAACATGTGATGATCCCACTCAATTACACCAGATCGTTGAGAAAGTCGAAGCTCACCTTCGACGAGCTCAAGAAGAAACAACACAAGACACCTAGGCTTTGGCACAAGTACAGAGCACACTTATAGTACAACAGAGGAAGGAAAAATATGAACAACTTTCATTACAAGCAAAGTGGGAGGAGGAGAAAGCACAGTTACAGCAGAGCAAGGACCAATTGCTAGTAGAGCAACTTGACGTGCAGGAACGAGTTCACAAAGATCTTCTCTCTGTGATGATCATTGAAGTGAAGATTGAAGAACGTGTCCCTTAGTAGGTGACACAACTTGAAGAAGTAATCCAACAACTTCAATAGTGCATCGGAGATCTGGAACTTTGTACCGTACCCGAGACTCCCCAAGAAGTAAGAGATGTAAGAGAGGCAACTGCCCGTAGCGTAGTTGACAGGTTAAAAACCTTGGATTTGGAATGTAAGAAGATGAGCGCTAGAAGCGTACATACTTATGAGAACCTCAAAAAGAACCTAAAATTTCAAACATTAGAAACGCAGCTCCAAGACGCCAAGCAACATGCAGATACGCTACAGGTGCAGCTGAAGGCCTTGACCCTAGTCGAAAGAATGAAGTGATTTCCAGAACAACGCACCACCCAACAATAGGTACACATGTTGCAAAGTAAAGTGATGGAAGTCTCTCAATGAATTCAACCCCTTCAGGAGAAAGCATGCCAACTGTTCACTGAAGTTGAGAGCTAGGAATCTTATCTTGAACAGGTTGTTGTCACTGCAGAACAACGCATGGAAGGACCAGTAAATGACACAGTGATCCAGGAGTTCACTGAGAAAGAGGATGTCACATTGCAGTAGGTCAAAGTAACTCGGGCCAAGCTCAAGACATTCGAAGCAGAGTTGATCATACCAGAGTGACTCAGGACGAGACACAGGTGAGTGTTGGGGGCATGTTGGCCCTCAACCAAGTTTTGAGGAACACTTGGTCATATTTGACTTTTTTTGGAATTTGACAACCTTTCAAAGAGGGAGTGCCAGGTGAAGCAGAGATCACGGGATCTCAGCCCACTTTTGGGGACCTTTTAGGGTTTTGGGTTAATGTAACGGGAAATGGATGTCGACCCGTGGGTTTACCCATGCTTAGGCCCATTTTTGTAATCTATAAATAGATACTTAGGCAATAGGAGGACAATAGTAGTACATCTATGTGATGTATAGTTGATGGCTTAGTGCTAGTAACTAAATCTGTGTGATCTTATGCATATTGTAATTTCTCTGTGCATGATTGTAAGAATCTTTCAAAGCTCAGTGCAAGTTGTTGTAGTTCAGTGCCAAGGTGCAAGGAAGAAGGATCTAGTGAGTTGTGCAGATCTTTTGTCCTGTGCGAAGTAAGGATTATTGGAGCTCTGTGCTATAACTGCTTGACCAAGATAATAAAGAAGAAGACTTTGTGGACATAACTCCAGGGTGGGGGTGAACCACGATAACTTTCTGTGTTGTGTTATGTGCTTTGATCTGATGCTAAATGCCTTGATGTGTTTAGATATATCTAGTTATGCTTTGTGCTTATGAGATACAAATGAATGTTAGATTTGATATATAAATTGATTAGTGCTTGATCTGTTGTATCTAATCTATATTTATGTGGCTAAGTGTTGAATCATCTTAAATCTAAGTACTTACTGCGATGCTCTGTTCCATCTGCGAAGTATCTTAAGGGTTGAATATTGATGGATAATCTACACTAGGTAATTGCTAAGAAATATAATCACAGATCGATGTCCCATCTAAGGTTGCAGACATCTGAGTCATGAAACCACCCCTACCTCTACCTCGAGTGAGACTTCATCTGCTCTGCAAGTGTTGCTGAAAGGGCTGGTAGTTAGGGTTTTGTTGGTGCGCTCTTGAGCATTGAACCTTGGGTCTGCCCTTGTGCCAACAATACTCGATGATCTAGGGGGAAGAGAGGAATCACGAATTTCAAACTCACAAATTGATCACGGTCGTTGATTGTGAGAGGGACATGGATTGCATATTGGTCCCGAAGAATTCATCGATTTGAGAATCAGGAAAAGAAGTAAGTTAATCACGACAGTTTCGAAGCACGGAGTCGTGAAGGGAGCTGGCCCATGGTCATAGTCTATGGTCATATCAAGGGAGCCTAGAATAGAGAGCTAGCATTGTCGATGTTAAACTTTGACTGCTAAGGAGAGGGTCTGTGGGTGCCACATAAATGACACCGGAAGAAAAGAAAGGACCCATGGTAGAGTTTTTGGGTTACAAGAGGAATCTAAGGAGTCGATCTGACTCAAATATTGAACGATCCTAGACCAGGAGTTAGCGTAGACCTGAAGGAGGGGTGGGGTTTGCATCATCAAAGCTAGATACGGTTTGCAAGAGTTGTTCCATTGGTGGGACTGGGTAGTTGTCCTTTTCTAAAGATCTGTTGAGGTTTCTGAAATATACACATAGGCGGATATTCCTAGACTTTTTCCTTATAGGAACCAAATTTTATACCAATGCAAAGTGTCTAACCTGGAATATAATATTGGCATCTAGTAGTTTATTTAACTCCTGACACATGAGAGGCTCCAGGGATGGGTGGGACTTCTAAAGCTTCTGTTGGAAAGGTTTCACTCTGGGATTTAACGAGATTGTTTGTTGAATTATACGGATATCATAAGTTTTTAGATCTCGATAGGACCATGAAAAGACACCTTGATGTTTCCTGAAAAATTTGAGATAGGCATTCCTTTCCTCTTTAGATACTTTCTTGCTGAAATTTATATTCTTGGGGTTTTTTGGGGTTCCTAGATTTATAGTTTCATGCATGGGACATGAAATCCCGGTCTTTGTGTTATTTGACCCTTCGAATCTTTCTCTTAAGTCAAAAAGGTCTTCTAAATTGGATATCGCTTTCGGTATCATGCGAGACCTTGGTTTGTCTATCGGTTGATCTGTATGAGGATCAATTTCTGCTAATTGCTCCTGAAATACTTCATTGTCAATGGCCAAGTCTTTAAAATTATCTTGATTGGTCAAAAACGTTTATGATGTGTTCATCTCCTTCAAAGACATTCCAATTAGAAATATTGTTGGGCACCGATGGTTTGTAGAGTAGCTCCACAGTGAATCGGGAGGCTTCATAGTCTTCTAGAGGGGATAACCTTGAGGCAACGATGGCTAGAGAATCAACGAGCATGTTCTTTGTTCTGGGGATCGCTGTAATGTTGAAGTCTTCAAAACATTCTATTAGTCTGTGTACTTCTTGTTGGTAATTTATCAGGTGGGGAGAGCTTCAATGTATAGTGTTCCTTACTTGTCTAACGATGATTTCATAATCTCCAAAAACCTTCAATTCTTTAAATTTTAAGTCCATGGATTTCTTCATCCCTTTTACTAGAGCTTCATACTCGACGGTGTTGTTTGTGCATTCAAATTCTTGTCTACAGGACATGAAATTTCGTTTACCTTTTGGATCAATGAGGATGCACCCTACCCCTGACCCTTCTTGTGATTTAGATCCATCTAAGTATAAGGTCCAAACTTGTGAGAAAAACCTATCAACTTCCTCTTTATTATCGCTTTCCTCCTTTCCTCCTATCTGTTCCGTGGTTTCTAACACCTGTTCCTGACAGAAGAGGGTTTCCTCCGCCATCGTTGGAAAATTTTCTTGAAAACTTATTTCTAAGTTTTGAGTAAGAGGGACATCATATGAGAGGGGGGAGAAGTTCTTGAACTCAGAGTCACAAGAATAATTTCCTAGCATGGGGAAATCTGTTGATGAGGGTTTGTTAGGGGTTTCTAGGTCGGTGAAAATATGTTTTAGATATATTTCCCTATCGATTCTGATCATATTCATTTGTCCCTTTAATGAAAACCAAAGGTGAGCCCAGTCTATACTAAATTATCTATTTAACTTCTCAGACCAATCTCTACTCAGTAGCAATCCATAAGCTTCCGGGATATATACTACAATGATGTCAATTACTTGAACAAATTTTGGGTGAGTCGCCATTCTGATCATTACATCTTTGAGTTCTCCCATAACCTTTACCTGGGTTTTGTCTAGTTGTATCACATGTTTATCACTTTTGAGAGGGATTGAATTTAATTTATTGTATATAGACAAAGGAATAACATTAGAGGATGCTCCTGAGTCAACCAAACAGCTATGGAGGTTTCTGTTGAAGACTTCAAATGTCAAAAAGAATAGTGGGACACAAGGTTTTCCATTTTTATCTTCAGAGCAGTCGTTCACAGTTGGTTTATTTCTTAGATCTATGGGGGTGAGATTTTCTCCTTGGTTAGTGCTTTTTGTAGGACTTTCTATTGATTTCAACACTTGTAACAAAAAGTCCTTTTGCTAAGGGATTTTACACATGTCCATGACCGATATATTTTCCTTCAACTTTTTCAAATCTTCTCCTATGTTGTAGTCTAGCTTTGGATATTCTCATGGATGGATGTTTATAGGATTTCTTCAGGGGACAAAAGGTTCTTTCAAGTGATCGGGAGTTGGTTTTCCTCCCGAAGTTTGGGTCATAGTAAGGTCGTTTGAGATAGGTTGAACCCTACATCGTGTTTGCACAACCAAGACTTTTGCGGGTGGTTCTTGAACCTCAAATAGGTCATCGGAAGGCATTGGTAGGTCAGGGTCCCATATCAACATGTTTGTTTCTTCTAGTGGATCTACTTCTTCCTCATCAACAATATTCATAAATGAGTCGCTTTATTGTTCAGTTAGGGAAACCTCATCTAGAAACTGGTTGGCCATCAAATTCATGGCATGCAGCCATTGTGGGCAGTCTCTTTCATAGTGTTTCTCTTGGTGATATGTATAGAAAGAGTCAAATGCTAAATTTCCCAGATCGATGTTTAAGTTGGTTGGGGAGGGTTCAATTGCTTTGAAAGGTGGATTTCGTTTAAAAAAGGGTTTATAGGGTCTTTGGCCTTGGTTTCCTTCCCCTGCACTTCTTTTCATGTCTATGATTTCATTTGAAATTTTCTTAACCATGCATTGTAGGTCTTCTATGTATCCACTTCCCTTTTTGGGACCTTGTTCTATTTGTTTCCCTAGGGGTCTAGTCAACAAAAGTCCTCTCCTGGGAGGAGGTTGAACTTCCTTCTTAACTAGTTATATCTGGCCTTCTTTACATCCCTTCATTTGAAATTCTATTGTTTTGGCTTCTTCAAAATTCCCAGCTAAGGTTGTTTTGGCAACCCTCTTCACAAACATGGAAATAGAAGCTGGGAGAGCATTAGCATATACTTCGATTTGAAACTATTGAGTGGGTTTAACTTCTGGTTGGAATTTGTTTAGGATAGTGGTGAACCATTGATTAAAGTATTTAACCTTCTCCTTTGAACTCATGGTGGTGGCGAACAACTCGGTCATCAAATCTCCTGTAGTGGTTTCTTCTGCAAATTTATCTAGAAAATCCTTTTGAAACTTGTCCAACTAGTTATGGATCCTACAAGTAAGTTAAAATACCACATGGAGGCCAAATTCTCAAAAGTATAGGGGAAAATCCTACATACTACGTCTTCATGTTGGAAATTCATCAATCTGATAGCTAGTATGAATTTTTTGATATGGTCTTCCGACAATCCTGAGGTTTCAGGGTCAAATTTAGGGAGTAACTTTTCTGGATGTCGGTGAAGGTTATGTATTCGTCCAGAGATGGCCAGAGCATATATGGAAAACCAAGGTTGATTATTTTGAGGTGCATTTCCCCTTTCTTCATTATGATCATTGTTATCTTCCATGTCATTTGATCCCAAAATTGAGCATTCTGAGTTAAACCCTTCCTTGTTAGAAAAATCGCCGGGCTCAGAGAAGTTGTCGGTTGGTGTTTCGTGGATTAGATTAAGATGATGTTCAATTTCGGCGAGGGATAAATATATCAGGTCTTCTACTGTGTGCACAAAAACATGGTCGATGGTATCAACCACTGGTCTTATTACTTGTTTTCTATGAGGAAGTAAAGAAGCTAAGGGAAACACTCTGATCTGTTAGGCATAAGCTCTTGTGATTCATATGAACTGGTTCAACTCCTCGTGAGGAAGAGCGTAATGTATCTCATGGAATAGATGTTCTTCCTCTTGGTGGGGTGAGTTACTCATTTTAGGAGTACTCAGTGTGTGTGGGATGTCTTGAGAATGACTAGCCATGCATGTAGTTTGTTTTGAATCTACAGGATGTGTGACAAATTCTGTAAAAAATATTGTTAGCCATTCATTCTTTAGGTCCTCCTTCTAGCGCCATTTTTGTTGAGGAGTCCTAAATCCCTTTAACTCAACAATAGGAACCAAACCCACCACCGAGGCACAATTAGACTTTGCAACGTTTAATGGTGGAATGGTTCTCCAGATCTTGCGATCCTTCTAATTAATCGATGGGCTTTACGTAGTGATTGACAATATATCTTCTTGTGAAATCTCCTCCTTCAGTTCAAACATTCTCTTTTCGTATTTTATCTTATAGGTGGGAGCGATACAAGATGAATGCTGGTATAAACCAGCTGGGTGACAAAGGGGATAGGACTTAACTACTAAAGAAGGTTGAGCTCGAGATAACCTTCATACTCAAACATGTAGACAATGATTATTACAGCTACAACAAGCCTAGTACTAATACATTAACCTGTTGGTGTTTCAATTATTGATTGAGGTACGATTATCAGAAGAAAACATACATGCAATAAACGATGGCAAGAAAAATAGTGTCCTTAACTCTAATCATCAATCACATATTAACACAATGATTTACTCTTCATCATTAGAGACAATAACTATACAAATGTTGAATTAGATAACTTATCACTAGATTCAGAGGCTCTTACTCATTACAACATCCAATCACATACGTTTTTGATAAAAAAATAGAAAAAGTTGTCTTTGATCCTAAAGATGACTTCTCAATTAAGGTAGCTTCAAAATAGTTCTTTACAGTCCAAAAATCAGGGTCTTTGCAAAAACCATTGACCCTTGATAACATGTCGATCCTCCTATTTATAACATATTATTAACTAAAAATAACTATCAAAAGTGCAAGCTAAGTACAAAAAAAAATCGCCACATGGTGCTTTCATCGCTCAGTCTTCTAATAGTCGTCAAATGGTTTCACTCGAGTGGATGAATCTTCTCATACTCTGACCATTTGATGAAGAGATCCTCACATGTGTTGGCATACATGAATCTGTGTTGGTCCATTGGGGCTGAAAGGATCTCCTTTATCTCTATTGCCTGTGCCTGATACTTGACTATTATAGCACTTAACTACTGAAACATGGTTCGATCTTTGATCGGGTGTTCCATGAACTGATGCACGACCTGGTTCCATGTTCGCCACCTTTTCTATCTTTATAGCTCACAATGAGTCTTTTTTGGCATGTAATTTGACTATGTCATGCAAGTCGACAAAGTCATCAGGTGTGTTGAATTTTGGGAGGTCGATGTCTCTCATCGCCTGATTGATCTTGGTCCAGCTCTTTTCACACTTGACCCATTTCTCTTGGATTTATTGATGAGGTTCGTGGGCCATTTTCACCCAGTATTCGACCGACTTCTTTATGTGATCGATGATGCTCTCCCTTAATACCCAAATGTTGTGCTCTTCGACATCTCGACCCTGCTAAATGACGCTGATGTAATTGATCTTTTCCACTGCTTGGTGTGATTTATCATACCATATTTCCATATATTTTCACATTTCCAATTCCATGAAGCCGTCTTCTTGGAAATCGACTATTCCTACAATGAAAAGGTGTCGCTTATTTGTGAATTTACTATAGGTGTCCTGGAATTTTCTTCTTAAGAACATCATGGGCTATGTGGAGTCTTGATAATATTTCTCCAAATGGCGTAGATGTTCCAAATCCTTCAGTGCAACGACCAAATCCGTTTCATCCCTTTTCTTTCTATCTAAGGTGGCATATGTGATTTCCATCCTCCCGTCGATAAGCTCGGATGTCTTGGCATGCTATGTGCTAACCAATTTTTTCTCCGTGGTGATGAGGATGGAGCGATGCAAAGTAAGAATTATCTTCTTGGTGGTTCTCTTCATGATGGATTTCCTCTTCCGATCATAGCATATGGCTTGTATATCAGCAACCTCATCCATAGGTTCGGGGATTTGCTGATCTCCCCAGGAAATCATGTTTCCTAGGCTCCCGACAGTGTATATCTGTTCAAGACTGGGTTCTTGAACCTCTTCTGTGTGTTCTGAAGGTTCATCCTCTAGTTTTTTCTCATCGGGAGGTAAAGTACTGGCTGAAATTGAAGCATCGGGGGTGGGATTGGTACTTACTTGATAATCGACTATTGAGATGCCAATTTACAGTTGTGGAACTTCTTCTTCTTGTTCACTCGACCTTAGCTTATCCTTCGGGCTATCCACTTGGATCTCTGGTACATCGAGTAGCTCAGTTTCTAAGACACTTTCAACCTCCCAGTTATTCTGTGGAAGGAATTGAATTTGAGCATCGGGAGCTAGGGAAGATTCCTTCTCGGGTTCTTTTTCCTCTGTGATCTGCACCTGAGTCACCAAGGAAACCTCCAAACTCTCCTCCTCATAATAGATGGTTATTAAGTTGTGGAGGGGGTTTGGTGCACTTTCTCTCCCTAATGTCATTGCTATCTCTGGCTGAGATGAAACGTCCCCTGGTGATCCAACCTGTGGTGTTGTAACTTTAGGCTTATCTAAACCAACAGTTTCTTCAATTTGTAATAGATCTGGGCCACTTGGACCTACCCGGCTCTCAACTGGGTTTTCGACAAGGACCCTTTTCATTTCCATGAGGTCTGGGTCATTTTGCAATTGATCAATTTCTTACTACTCTTGTTCCATTATGATAAATCCCCTTTCCTATGCCTCTGGTGTCATAGTCAATCCCCTGTTCTACACCTCTACGACCTCTGCCTCTATGATTTCTTCCTTGGATCTGAGGGCCTCTTGAGTCGACTGATATATAGTTATCACCTATTCATCCATGCTCATGGACTTGAACCTAGTCATTTTCTGGTCAACCATCCTTTGCACCACCTCCTCCCAGTCCTAGTAGTTCTCTGTAAAGACTTCTTCTTCAAACTTGTTGTGAGCATACGACTAGTAGGATGACACCTATGAAGCATGTTGCAAGACCAGTCCCTTTGAATCGTGCTTGCATAATATTCCTGTCGGGAATCTGAATTCAAGTTGTCTCAACCCTTCTTGTTTGGCTTGAGCGATGTCCTTTACCAAGTATAACCCTACATGGAAACCGTAGGGTATGAAAGCCCACTTCTTTTTCTTGACCAGGGTGGTGTTTTAGCCCTGCAAGATGGTTTAATAACATATTTCTCCTACTACAAGACGAGCTGGGACATGATATGGTAGGAGATGTGGTTCTCTGGTGGCCCCAAACACCTTGATGTAGGTGACACACTCGTCAAAATACCAATGACCTACCTTGGATATCATCTTTTTGGCTACCTCCGATAGCCTTGGGAATTCCTTCTTAAAAAGAATAAAATAAATTTGGGCGATGAATTCATCATATACGAGGGAGTAGTATTTATTATACATGTTTTCCCATAGCACGCTGAAGTAGACGTGGACCAAGAGCTCTGCAACATGCTAGCTTAGATTCATGCTGACGAAGATGTTTCTGGCACACATGACATCGATCAAGTATGAAGCCATGTAAATCATTGGTGCTTACCCTTCCTTTGGTGCCTGGGCCTACTACACACAGATGCTCAGTTGCTTGGAGATATTTCTCCCCATTTCAAGCTACACCCAATGATCACAACTGTGTATGCCAAAGGCATCCATGCCTCTGAAAACCTGGAGCAATGTTTCTCTCTGTACAATCAACAGATGAGAGCCATCAAATAGATGTATGGATCCCTTAAGTTATCTATCCCATACCTTCTAGTGCTTCGGTTGGTAAAATTCTTGTCCTCCCTCCACCATGAGGCCATCACCCGACTGGTGTCATGGTGTTCATAGAACTTCATGACAAAGTCTGTGTTTAGCCACTCCTTTGGTTCTCTAAGTTTTTAATACTTCTAAACTTCTCTCAAAAGGAAAACTCTGACACACCTACCATTGTCATCATTGATTAAAAACTTTTGTGTGTCTGTGTGGTCGATGATCCACTTCAGGACTTCTATGTTGGAGAAAATGGGGGTTCTTCTTGCCACCATATGTAGATATGACCTATGGATGTTTGGGAACACCTGGTCATCAAGCACCCTTACGTCTGGATCACTGTGTGGTTCATATTCTGGGTAATCTTCTCAGCTAATCCTCTTAAATATATCCCCCTAATGTGGAAGAAACTTCTTGGACCTTGTGCTTGCCTCTGTATTGCCAAAGGTTGGGGGATGGATGAAAACCTTCTTTGTTGTTGTCTTGATGACACACTCTGGACTAAGGGCGTATTCCAATTACCTCATGGTTTCTGGAGAAGAAACTTCACCCGTCTCTGGTTCTTTCAGCTTTGGTGCTCTTAATGAGCATCTGGTGGTTGTATTTCTCGGGGGCATCATTCCTGCAACTTAAACAAAATTTGAGGGACTGTACAAAAACCGAGCAACTCACATACAAAAATTACAACCAACAAATTTATAGACTCGGATACATACCTCTAAAGCTTGTTAAAACCTGGTTATTTTGACAATCACCAGATCGATACAACCTTTGAGTTGCTCGTCTTGCTCCTTCAGATGCTCCAAAATTCTCTTACACACAAAATGATTTCGTTTACAACGACTCAAGAGATTTTAAATGGGAAATATCTTACCATGTCACATCAACCATTCAATTCGGGTTATGAGTGAATTTTAACAAATATGCCACCAAATATCTAGAACTTAAATTCATCATGAGTTGACGGGGGAGGTGCGGTTGGTGATGTGGTCTATCTGTGATTTTAAGTGACTGCTTTGATTGGCACATGAAGTAGAAACTAATGCGGGATCGGGTATTAATTATCTCTTTAAATGCTCCAAATTGGATCATATCTAATGCTAAAATGTCCCATTGTGTCGCTCTCTTAGTGGGTGGATTGGGGATTGAGGGTGTGCTATAAATGTTTTCATTGATAACCTCCTGCAAAAAGTTCCGACGTCGATTGATTTTACCGTACACTGCTGATGTGACAAAGCTTACTCGGAGGTGTGACTCAGACCTAGGGAGACAAGGATAACTCGAGATAGAACTAGACCATACGACCCTCTTATCTGGTAAAGACATGTGGCATTAAAGATCGATGACTTAATTTTATTGTATTAATTGGAGTCGGGATTTTCCTTAAGTTGTTCATTCTAAATAAAACCTTAGCTTGTCGATGCCAAAAAGTGCCCAGGATCGGCTATTGGCGACAATTCTATCAAATCACTTTTAGATCGGCTCTCTTGAAAAAGTCTCGATGCCAAAAATGCGTCAAGGATAGGAGATCGAGAATAACTTTTATTGCGGTCAGAATTTTTGTTGCGATCCTTCTAGGTTTTCCCTAATTCCAATAAGTGCGTCAGGCATCAACTATTGTCAATGTCTTTCCATTCTTCGTTAAAGCCTCCCCCCCCCCCAATATTTTACCGATGCGAAAGGGGGATTGGCTATCAATGATATCTTTATGTAGAAACCAAAACTTCCTTTTGTCAATGCCGATGGAGATTGACGCTTGACGATTGAGGTTTTCTGAGTGGTTCTTTTTCCTTATTTGAATTCCTTCCGATTTCGACCCTGAGCGCGTTTGGTGAAGTATTTGGCTACCAATTCTTTATTTAGGTGTCAAGGTATTTTAATCATGAGGTTTCATAAGTTCAAGAAAATATGAATAGGTGATGAGATTCATAAAAATAGGCAAAGAAAAAACATTTTTCAAAAATGAAATCAAATCAGACAGTGCAGAAGATCAAGTGGTATCCAAAAAAAAGGTAAAAATTTGACAGAGGATTTTTTAAGGTGTGTTGAGTGCTCAACATGTACCAATCTGAACTCCTTTCATTAATACCATCGCACCTCTAACCATATTTCACGAATCCTTCTAAAACAGAGTATGCACACCTACATCACTCATCTTGCTAACAAATACCAGGTTTCTTTCCAAACCCAAATTTGTAGCACACCTGGAAGGGTTCTTTTCCTCCCATCCTACAGTGTCAGTTGGACTCTTCCCCATCCAAAAATTTTGGTTGTAGAGTCTTCCCCCAAGAACAAATCACTCCCACCATATTGTACATATTCACATAACAATTCTTTATGTGGTGTCATATGATATGATGCTCCTAATTCAATCAACCAAACATCTTGATCCGATTGTGTACTAGTTGACGCTAGGTACACATCACCTCCCTTTTTCTAGGTCGTCTTTCTCTCATTTGACTACTTCTCGTGAGATCCATCACTCCCTTCTTTGTGCTTCGACTTACAACCATTTTTATAATTCCCAACTTTATCACATTTCCAACATCTTCACGTCAACTAAACTAGGTGTTTAGATCTACCCTTCGACTTATACTTCCTACCGGAGAATCTACCTTTATCTCTGTCTACCAGTTGACCTCTCACTACCAGAGCATATTTGGTTGATCCTTCCATTTTTTTCTTGTCATATCTTTCAATATCAGAGAAGCAACCACATCCTCTAGCAATAGTTTGGTTGTATTACTCCCAATAACGATGACTACGCTATCCCGAGATTCTAGAAAAGAACATAATAGGCTTATACACTTCTCCTCATCAATGATCTTAATGTCCACATATGATAACTAGCTTAACAGGGTGTTAAACACATTTAAATGCTTAGTCACCGAAACACCATCACTCATCCTCAGAAGATACTGTTTCTTTATGAGAAACAACTTATTTACCAGAGATTTCGATTGGTATAAGCTTCCTAGCTTGTCCCACAGTTTCTTTAACAAAAATTTACTTGAGACATTCAACAAGACTGAATCTGCAAGACAAAGATGTATCACACTTCTTTCTTTTCTTTCGAGTTTCTCCCATTCTTCCATCGACATGCATGTCGACTGGGTACCTGAACATATCGCTATCCATTGTTATCAATCTACAAAAATATATTCCATTTTGATCTTCTAGAGCTCAAAATTATGGCCATTTAATATTTCTATCTCTATTCTGGAATTTCTCTTCATTCTTTATCGTGATCTTTAAAACAATTTATGACTTATGACTCTTACTGTACCTAGTGTTTAGTTTTTAGATTCAATATTTGAAGATCAATATATGATATACACGCCAAAGCATTAAACCGCTTTGATAACTCACTTGTTAGGGTAGACTTAAGCTTTGATACCACATGTTAGGAAATGCAGGACACTTCCACACTAATCCTAGCAGAAGAGAAGAATAATTTAATCAAGAAATCAAATGACACAAGAAATCACACAGTACATCGAGATTTTACCCTAGAAATCCTTAACTGGGAAAACCAACATTCCTTTGAGCATTCTTTTCTCTTGTTGTCTTATTCATTCAGAATAAAATGCTACATGTCTAACCTTGTTCCACACCTAAGACACAATCAACATTATACCCTCTTTCACATGCAAGAACAACCCCACAACCAATTCGACTTACATATGCATGACCAACAACCTACACTTACACATGCATTAACCTACAAAAGTGCATTCTATGATCACCTACAAAAACATCCTTTACGACCTTACAAAAAGACTCTTTATAAGCTTTAAAACAAGTAAAACCCTAAAGATTGGCACCCAAAAAAAATTACAGATCCATGCATATCATTGGCTACAAATTCAACAAATCCCATGATTTTTTTATAGTCGACCCCAAGTTAGGTTTACCATTCGACCTCCATTCAGTCTTTATTTGGTCGTCTCATGCTCGCACTTCGACCTCTTGTCAATATCTTTGATTTCGACTTTACTCGATTGACTTCCTCGACCTTTGAATTTCTATCGATCTAGCTCAACTTCGACCTGCTATCGATCTACCTCGACTTCGACCATCAGTGTCAATTCACCTCGACTAGACTTTCACTGCAAAGAATATAACAACCCAACAAAAATCAGAGACTTGTGTATTAACTCTTCGAGCGTATCAAATAAGTTACTACTAACGTATCCGATATGCTTGAAAGAGTTGACATTAACTCTTCCCCACATTTTCAGAACAAATGGAAACAAATCCTCCAATCATATCAGAGGAGTTACTTTCAACTCCTCCGATACGAGTGGGGGAGTTTCTGGTAAGTGCTCTGATATCTTCAATATGATAACGAACCTTCCGAATGCATATAGGAGAAGTTACTAACAACTTCCCTAATTTTCTTGGAGGATTTGTTACTAACTCTTCCAATATGCTCGAGGGAGTTGATACTAACTCCTCTAATACAATTAGAGGAGTTGTTTCTAATTCTTCTGATTTTCATTAAGGAAGTTGTTTTACTATGCTCTGATTTATCTTTTCTAGTATATGGTAGCCATGTTGTGCAGGTTGTATGGGGAACCAAATGAAACCCATTTTCTATTATCATACATGCCCCTAATTTATTTTTGTGCATATGTGGGGGTCTCATTCAACTGGGCAGACATATTGTCTGAAAATCTCAAGGATGCTATTTTTGCAGTTACACAAGCACAACTAGGAAGCTTCCCCAGTTTCCATATGTATTCATATCTTCAAGACATAATGTGTATTTCTCACAAGTACCAAAACATGGGATGGAGTTGATTGCCCACCGATTTTTCTATCCACATCTACTGCAAGGTGCTTTGGGAGCACAAATACTAAACAAAATATCAAAGAATCTATGAACATTTCCTTGCCCCACTGTATTAATTAATGTTTTGTACCTCCCCACCTTGTATGAACGACAAGGCCATAATAGTCATAAGAAGGATTGGGGACTAATATTTAATGGAACATGAAACATATATAAGGATATATGATGCAATGAAACCACCCCATCTACTTCATCGGTTTGTTCCTGACAAACTTGTTCTCTAGGAAGTGGCATGTCCAACTATCATACATGGGGTTGGAGGAATGTTATACAGATCAAAGAAAGAAATTTGGCCTTCAATACCTCTTTACATTGGCATCTATTTCTTTAAGAACACCAAACAAGACCAGATGGAAGTAGATGTATTACATTCCTACCACTTTAGAGAGGAAAGATTCAGGAGGTATGACCCTAAGAACATTGTCAAAGAACACTTCAATAGTATGAGGCTCCCATATGAGTACACCACTGAGTTCTAGGAATAAGAGGAAGTACATCAAAATTACAGGACTTATGACGAGGTCATTTTCAATAGGCGAGGCCAGCCAAAAGGGAGAATCACGGATGAAGAAGCTACAAGAGAAGCAGCCATAAAAGATGTAGAGAGAGATGAAGCTGAGAGATATTCCCCCATCTCTATATCAACTCATTCAGATTTTTTAGAAGAGGATGAAGAGGCATCGACAGAAAAAAAGAGAAGAGACAAAGAGAAGGTACTGAAGAGGAGGAATGATGCTGAAAATAAAATAAAATTAGAAGCCAACAAAGCAAAGGCAAAGGAAGAAAATGAAGAAAAAGCTAAAGCTGAAGCTGAGGAAAAAGAAGAAGCGGAAGTGAAAGATGTTGTAGAAAAAGAAAAGAAACTAGATGAAGTCAAAAGAATAACTATAGAATTAGTAGAAAAAGAATAAACGGATAAAGCTATTAAATAAGAAAGATAGAAGAAGAATGTAGATGATAGAGAGGGTGACACGGACCCAATGGATCTGGATATACCTGGAACATCCATCGTAGGTACAAGAGAAGAAACAACAAACAATGGTTTAGGTCTCAGTCCCTAGGAACCTTTTTGGTCAGACAAACTATTGGATCTACGTAGTTTCACATACGATAGTACAATTGACAAAATCATGCAAGAAAGAGTGAAAAAGGTTCCAACAACATAAGGAGACCCTTTATTAGTAGTCACTCAAGTCCCTATCACAAGAGATGTTAGAGAACACCCTGTGGCAACAACTAGGGAAGGATTTTCATTTATGGATGGAACCGTGGACAATATATAGATGTTGTTCTAGTAGAATGAAGAAAAAGAGATGAGGATCAAAGAGCTAGAAGAGAGGCTTCAGAAAGTAAAGATTGATGAAAGGAGTCTTCTCAAATTTAAGACCAATGCAGAAAAGGTGATGAATGATTTGGAAGGTTCCATCATTGACATGTATTCCAATCTACACCTTTTCCAAAATACAGATGAAATAGTTATTGAACAAAACAACCAGATACAAGGGAAGTTGACACCATAAAACACTATCCATGAAGGTATAATTGACATCGATACATGGATAGTGGAGAATCCAGATGCACCTCTTGAGATTTACAGACCCTCAAAATCAACAAGAAAGACATATATGTACACATTAGAGCATTTCCAGTAGATAAGTCAAAGGGAAGATAAAGAAGTAACCAAGGCAATGGAAATATGTTCGTGGACTCACAAGGTTGCCCAAGAATTGAAGTCGGGAAGAATTTGGTCACAAAATAATTGGTTAACGCAATCCAACAAAGCATGAGTCGAAGGAAACAATTAGTTGAAGCAACAACCTTTGTGTCCATTGATCTCATTGAGCAAAATATGCTTCATCTAGTAAATATTCACACTATGATACATGATTTTATGAAAAAAATGGAAAATTACATGAGCGACCTTGATGACAACATCGCCATGGACGACGAAACACTAGAAAAACTAACATACAGTAGAATTGAGTCCCTATACGACCAATTGGAAGTTTGGATGACATATCTCCAAAGAAATATTTCATTAGGAAAGGACAAAATGATTATTTTTCTTTCGTTCTTTTCCTAAATAATTCAAATTTATTCCTTTCTTCCACTTGTAATGAGAAAAGATAAGGTGGACAATTTTTTAACTGCCTCTTCAAGAAGAAGGGAAAAAATACAACTAGGAGTTACTACTTTTTTGTATAAAACATACTAGAGACTCCTTGGACAAGGACTTTTTTTTTTGTCTTTTCAAGCATTGTATAGACCCAAGAACTTTTTCGAGAACTTATATAGTGTTAATGAATATTGATAAGCCCTTAGGGCTAGCATGTTATAGAAGGAATTCTGTGTAGAAACTGATCGAAGCTTTGAACTACTTCAAGTGAAGATATTTGTTGTTTTTATGGACAGTAAGAATGCTTTGTTTGTTGATAAACCTTGAAGGAGGAGGAAGAAACCTAGCACGCCGAAGTGACTCACGCGTTGAAGAACCAGGCCCTGTTTCTGTTTGATGAGTGCTTTGACGTCAGAGCACTGCCACCCGCCCTGCAGCTCTACTGTTCTGCACATCACGAGATTCCTGCACCATTCACAATGAGCACGGGTGAGGGGGGGAAACCCCCCTCGTACAACGATATAGCCGGAAATGACAGAACTGGAACCCGCGCCAAGAGGCCCGCCTTTGAACCACCGATACATATGCGAGAGGAGCTATTCTCTTAGGAACAAAGTCTTGGCAAAGAAATGGAACTCGAACCCAGCTCATCCCACCCGCAAGCTTCCAAAAATGTGCTGCCAGGTAAGTGCGTTCCACAACTGGAAAAACCTCCTCTTTATCATATCAAATCGACAAGGGTGGGGGAACACACCCAGTTCATGATAGACCACGCACTAATAGGTAAATTCTTGGGACTTTGGCCCACCAAGAAAGACCTAACTCGCTAGCTAAAGGACTGGTGGAACCCCAAAGGGGATTATGAGGTTCAACTCAGCTCTAAGGGCTTTTTCACAATTATCCTATATAACCTAGAAGATAAGGACAAAATATTCGACAATAGACCATACTTATACAACTCAACTGGCCTCTTTCTAAGATTATGGACTGACAGATTTAGCCCAGAGCAAGAGGACTTCTCAAGAGCCCCGGTCTGGATACGACTGTACTCCCCGCCCTAGGAATTTTGGCTGGAAGAAATTTTAATGGGTATAGGGAATACGGTGGGACAATATGTCAAAACCTTAGAATCCACAAAGATAAGGAAATACACCTCATATGCCCGTATTTGTGTTTACATGGATATCTCGAAAGCCCTACCAGGATCCATCACACTAGAATACCAGGATGAGGACTGGAACCAGACAATTGATTACGAACACATACCCTTCCAATGCAGAAAATGCCATGAGCACGGCCATTTGTTTAGGGATTTCCCCTTGAATGCCCCAGCCTCTAAACCAGCTGAAGCCAAGTGGAAGGATGGCTTCACCAACGTTACAGGAAGGCGTAAGAACACGCAAAAAAAACAGAACCAGAGTTCAGCTCCAAAAGCCCTTGTCAAGAATTCCTCTGAGGCTCTTAATCAGATATAGAAAGAAGTGGAAACACAGAACCCCCTTCAAGAATCAATGCAAGCGAAAGGTAAAATCCCTGAAATCCAACATACAACTCATCCAAAGGTAACCACTTAGTCAACTCAATCCGGCAGGGATGAAGATACTATTATGCTCATTGATGAAACAGATCTGGCCGAAATAGACCTAGAAAAACTGGAGGAAGCCCTTAATCAAAGGGATCTACAACATATCCCAGTGGAACAGATTAGGAAAGTGCACAAAGTGTTCACCGATTCTACGGCAGGATCCACAGCTAGACTGGGCATCTCATCAGATCCCAAACCTGAGCCCAAGAAATCCACCAAGGAAAGCAAAAGGCGCGGATGCAAACCAGCCCAGCAACTCATCCGGGAGGCAGGGCACTTAATTATTAACTCGGGCCAGATACAGAGGCTTTCAGAGGGGTACCTCCACCCCCCCACCATCCTCATGATGAAGACTATATCTTGGAACATTAGAGGCCTGAATGGAAGATCCAAGAAGTGGATCCTCCGAGATTGTATTAAGACAAAAAACCCAGATATCTTACTACTGCAGGAAACCAAGTGTGCAGGGCGGAAGGCGGAAAGTATCTTCAGGAGTAGCTGGAGAGAAGGGGAATTTCTCTTTCAGGACTTCGTAGGCGCGGATGGAGGACTGGCTATCCTCTGGAACCCGCAAACGGTCACCCTAACGCACCCCTTCTCTACAAAAGACACCCTAACAGCCTACTTCAAAGTTACACCCTCTTCCAAGGAAGGGGCTATTACAAATGTTTATGGCCTGCAATCTCTCCAAGACAAGGAAAGATTTATTCAAACCCTTCATTATGTTCAAACCCTCTTACATTCACCGCACTGGATCATCGGAGGCGACTTCAACATGATCCTAACTCTGGAGGAGAAATCCGGAGGAATCAAACGGCTGGAACAGGATAGTGGTAAGTTCAAAACCCTTCTAGAGAAATTAAATCTGGTCAACATGGAAACCCGGAATGGAATCTTTACATGGTCCAATAGAAGAATAGGGCACCATCACGTGGCCTGTAGACTGGATCTCTTTCTAGTAACAGAAGCACTCATTGAAAGCGACCAGGCAATGGAACCAAACATCCTACCTAAGTCAGGATCGGATCACTAGCCCATTGTATTTTTTCTGGAACAGGGATTCCCCACTAGGCCCAAGCCCTTTTGGTTTGAAAATTTTTGGCTTACTCACCCAGACTTTAACCAACTGGCACTCAATTGGTGGGCCCAGGAAGAAATTGGACATGGCACTCATATGTACAAGCTCCAACAACGCCTCAAAAACTTCAAACTACTCTTAAAGGAGTGGAACAAGACCACCTTTGGAGACATCATCCTCAGGAAAAGGGAAATTGAAAGCCATCTTGAGGAGCTTCAATGAACACTCATTATAGGGAGCCGAACTCAGAACTTGGCAAAGGAAGAGGAAAGACTCATATCGGACTTAGAAGTTTGCAGAGAACATAAAGAAATCCTCTGGCGGAAAAAGTCTAGAGTCCAGTGGCTTAAAGAAGGGGAGCGCAATACAAATTTCTTCCACAGGGCGATGACGCATCGCAGATGTATCAATTGCATTACCCAGTTGGAGGATGGGGAGGGAAACATACTAAAAGATCATGATCAAATAGCGGAAGAACTCACCTCCTTCTACAAAGAACTCCTCACAGAAACCAACTCAAACAGGGAAGAAGCCATCCAAAAAGTCACTCGGAATATTCCCAAGCTAATTAGCTCTGAACAGAACACGGCACTATCGAGGCCTATTACACAGTTGGAAGTGGATTCAACAACAAAGGACATGCCCACAGGTAAGGCACCAGGCCCTGATGACTTCACTACAGACTTCTTCCACCACTGCTGGGACATGATCAAGGAGGATGTGTGGAGGGCAGTCGAAGAATCCAGAACATCCGGTCAAGTTCTCTCCGCCTTGAACGTGACCTTCATCACTCTCATCCCCAAGGAGGAACGTGCCACTAATCCGAAGCAGTTCAGACCAATCTCCCTTTGCAATGTCATCTATAAAATAATTACAAAGGTCATTTCCAATCCCCTTAAGCCAATTCTGTCGACCATCATCTCTAATGAGCAATCTGGCTATGTGGAGGGCAGACAAATCATGGACAGCGTCATACTGGCTAATGAGGTCATCCACTCCCTAAAAACAAACAAAATACCAGGTATGCTTATCAAACTTGACCTTTCGAAAGCTTTTGATAGATTAAGTTGGCAATATATGCGGTCGGTTCTGGAATCCTTTGGCTTTGCCAACTGTTATCACTGAAATTTCGTCTGCACATGGCGACAAGAACTCCACATCATCTGCACACAGCGACAAGAACTCTACATCATCAAAACAGCAATGAAGTCATTCATGGCACTGTTCACAGCATTCCAGAAGGGTCAGAAACTATACAAAAATTGAAAGACACTTCACATCAGTCAGGTGCGCGCGTATGCGCGGGATAAGAACGTGTTGTGCGTGCTTAAGCGCACGATGCGCGACTGTCCACATAAAAATCCGCGCATCTGCTAATACGACACATTAAATACTTAAGTCGGCCTCCCGACCGCCAATAGACCTTCGCCCGAGATGATTTGACATCCATATCAGGGTCGGTTCTGCAAAAACGGCGAATTTATGGCTTAAGCAAACCCTAAACTAGCCTGTGTCTACACCGGGAACTAGTTACGTGACCGCCTAGAAATGGCTATAAAAAGCAGTGAAGGCTCATTGTTTCAGCAGGGAATTCAGAGTAGAGTTACGCTNNNNAGATGCTTCTAAGCCTAGTCTTGGATCACCAGTTCATCAGCTGTGTAGTACCGAGTTCTCTCACCATCCATTTCATTTCTGCCCTGTTCATTTTGTAAGGAAAGCATTCAGTTGAGGATTCCCGAAGGACCTTCCGCTGGAGGGAAGAGGAACCGTTATCCCTTTCTACAGCGTGTGATTTGGTTTTTTTTTAATAGATCAAGCCTTGAAACCACTGGGAACTCCCTTGTCTCACGTTTGAAGTTTTGTTTATGGTTGTAATGTTATTTGCTTTTCAGCTCTTAGGTAGATTTTATTTCGTTTTGTTTTCTATTATCTGTTAACCCATTTTGA
>ML858752.1:0-17449 GCA_009831015.1 Picea engelmannii | reverse complement strand
TGTGCATATCCCATCATCATGCTATGGGATTGTATCTACCAGAGCATCAACGTCTAGTCTTGTTCAGCAAAGCTGATATGCAAATGGCGTTCTTCAAGTTCTTCATTTTCCTTTTTGAGATCATTACTTTTTATCCCTTTTATGCCATATTAAGTCTCCAATTTCAAGCATGCCAAGCGACAGATCCCATGACACACCTCTTCAATGATGAAGGAGCTAAAATGGCGAAGGCACTATGTGATCGATGAACCTACACATAACCATGGATTAGACTTATTTCAGACCATTTAGTTCAGCATGCAAGGTCTATGCCTCATATTTTAATCCAGCAGGTCTTTATACGAATGAGTGACAGGTTGTGCTTTCATCTACATGGATGATGAACGGGATGTCGAGGATGCAATATGGGGCTTGATAACAGAGAATATGGCAGGCAAAGATGTCGACTGTTTGTGGAGTGGACAAAGCATCCAGAAAAAGGTTTTCTTTAGCCTGAAGGTGGTAAGCGATCTACCATTTATATAAAACCAACAAAGGCACTGTTTGTGATCAATTTTGACCCAGCCGATATTGGGGTTAACAACCTTGAAAAACATTTTGAGCCAAAAGGTAAAGTGTTGAATGTAAGGATTATAAGGAATTTTGCATTTGTTCAGTTTGAATCACAAGAAGAAGAAACAAAGGCATTGTACTCCACTGATAAGAGAAAATTGTTAGATCGTATAATTTCAGTAGAATATGCTCAGCGTGATGATGGTGATAGAAGAGGTGGACGATCCAGCCTTGTTAGAAGAGGCAATTATGTTAGATCTGTAGAGGGTAGTGATATGATCTAGGTGGATATCGGTGGCCACCCACCTTTTCTGACTGGCTCAAAACAATTTTCTAGCAATTTTGGCAATTTACTATTTTTAGCAAGTTTTAACTTCCGGGGCCATTTTGAGTGCCTAAATTAAGGTTTTTTTGAGATCGAGGTTCTCAATGATAGTCGAAGGCATGATTGAGCCCCCAAAATGAATCTCCTCGACGATACCTTTCGAACGAGCTATCATACGCCTAAAATAGAGATCGTATGCAAACGTTACGACCCCGAGAAGTTGATGTATTAACTTACCCAAACGGGGCCCACATGACTTTTGGCGCTTCATCTCCTAGGGTTAGGTTTTTAGATGTCTAGGGTTTTTGACATTTTTGTTTATTGTAAAAAGGCCTTCAGAGCCTCATTGTACTCATCTTTTTGCGAATGCGAGTAGTCGTTACATCTCTTCTCAGAGATAAGCTGCCACCATTCTAGCAAGTCTTTCACTCTGTATTTTTACAGTCTCTGTACATTTATTTCATTAATAGAAATTGTGTATTATTGTATTTCTGTGCCGAAAATAATTCGGATCATCATCGATATGATATATATAGTAGGCGTGCATTGAGAGACAGTCTTGATTATGATAGGGCTCCAAGCCCCATCTATGCTAGGCGCCTACAGAGAGACAGATTATGGCAGAGTCTTAAGTCCTGTACAAGAACGATATCGCAGGTGAGTATAATGAATTTGGCAATTGATATTGTGAAGGTTTATTCATAATAGGAGACATGTGTTGCAATATCCTCATTGTTTAACTTTGGTTTTATATATATGTTTCCACAGTCGATCACCCGCGATGAGATCAAGGTCATACACAATTATTCAGAGTGTCTTAGATGAAGGGACAAACTTTCAAAACTGATGTCATATTATTTACTGTACTTGTATTTGTTAAGGCAGGTCGATGCTATTGAATTTCTCAGTTAGTTTAGTGGTAGCAGGAAATCTGAATAATTTTTCTCACGAACCGGAAATTAGGGCACTATGTTGGATATGGAGTGGTGTTGGGCTTGGCGCTTGCGAATTAGAGGAGCAATGGCGGCGTAGCAGTAGCTTCTGGGGATGGAAAACGTGGACAGTTATAGCCTTGACTGCTATTTTAGCGGTTTCTGTGGCCGCATGTGGACGGCAGCCCAGAATTTCTCTGTTTGGCTTCTCCACCAAAGAGTGCAAATGCACGAGTTCACACGAACTTGCTGGAACTGTGGAAGATTGTTGTTGTGATTACAAGACAATATATTCTCTCAATGACCACATGCTGCATCCTCTTCTGCATGACCTTGTGAGAGCCCCTTTATTTCGGTATTTTAAGGCTAGACATGTATGGATCGTGATGTTTACTACATTTAATATCTATTGTTTTATCTCTTTATATTAAGTGATTAATTACTCTTATATGTCTGCAATTGTATTGTTATAATGTGTTTGGGTTACTGGTGCTTCTGATCTTTTGTCCAGATATGTTTTTCAAAAATTCTATTTTGTAACAAATTATGAAAATGTCTCATTCAGACCCAATTAACAACTGAACCTGCATGTGCAGTGGTGCTCTTCGTAGGTTAGCATTTTGAAAATTTTCTAATTTTTAGATGGTATGATCATCCTTTAGTGGTGTATTTTTGGCACAATTGGTCCCATAAATTTAGGTTTCTATTATAACAGCTGAGTTTATTCTCACTATACTAGAGTGACTATAGATCACTGTATTCCTTGAGATCAATGAATGTGAAAAATTCCTTATTAAAGGAATTTTCTCTTTATCTTTAGTTGTTCACTGTATTATGAGGTGAGAGGGAATATTATATTCCCCTTCAAGACTCTAGAGGCTCACTAATTTCCTGTATAGGTATGAGGATTAACAATATGAAGCTTTGTTTGTTAGGAATGTTTTCTTTCATAAAAGTGGCCTGTTGAGAAGGGGCAATGTGAACTGGAATGGTGAAAATTTAAAAGTTGCAGGTTCAGGAAACCGAACTTGTAAAATTTCAGGAAATGGAGAAACATTAAATATATTCATTTATCTTTTAATTGGATGACTTGAATATATGAACTCTCATAACAGATGCTCTAAATCAACCATAAATCATGATCTGGAAATTAGAAATCACAATAAATCGTACACAGATATTTCTCTTATTGAATAAATGAATAAATCATAAAGCTATAATACAATTTGGAAATGAGAAATGAAACTTTTTACTTGATGTTTTGTATGGAATTTTAGACTTTTTATTGTTTTTATTGATGTTTTGGGGTTCCTTGTACCACGAATAAGGTGATCTGATATACCATGTATCTATTTGGTGTATGGTTAGGTTGTGATCTTAAAAAAAAGTTATTATATTATTATTATAAACATAAACACAGAGATTAGAAGTTTGTCCTTTACATGAGTCTTCTCTAACTTGAGAAATGTTTCTCCACATGTGTGGAAAAGAATGCTTTTCCACTTGGAAATGCAGATGTGAATTTACAAGGTGCATCATTGATTTTCTTATGATATGAAGAACAAAATGAACAAAATTAAATTATTGAAGGGATGGCATTTCTCATCAATTAACCATAGTTTAGCTATTTATTTATAACTCATTCTTACCAGATTATAAGCTGTAAAATCTACCCATGGTAAAAATGAAAAATGAAAAATTGGAATAAATTGTCTTGTGAGTTATAGGAAATTGCTGGGAAATGTTTCACAGCCGCTTCATGCCATTTTGGTAACGGAAACAGCTGCCATGTCAGCATGTTGATATTTAGATATTTATATGGCCTTGTAGCCTATTTATTACTCTACTTGAGAGTCGTCCTTAGTTTCTAAGCATTCACAAAGGATGAAAATTATGTACTTGTAGCCTAGGTGGCGTTGTAAACCTGTCATTACTACAACAGTACATAGTTTGACCTCAAATGATAGGAGAGATGGTTAATCCCACTTTCAGCAGATAATACCAGGTTTGTTCGTAGAACTAAATAATGAACTCATGTTTAAGAGAACAACTTTCCAGCGATTTTTAGGAGATTTATGTTTGGCTTGAATGGTAGCTATTGCATTGGTGCACAGATATATTTCTTTAAATGTGTTAGAGGTGTCACTAAACTAGGTTAGTGATACCTTGTGTACCCTGTTGCTTTGTTGACACTTTGTGTATCAGATATCTGTAAGTTATGTTTACTCGAGATTACTGATAATCTTCTTTTATTGAATCTTATTTTAACCTAGTTTGCTTGTTATATATTAGGACAAACGTGGGCTATCCTCTATGAAATCTAATGGTTATTTTGGTTATCAGCAATCACCATTGTTGGGCCTAACTCCCAATATGCATTTTCTGAAGATAATTGAAGCTTTGTTTTAGTATGTTGAGATACAGTAGGGGTTGTGCACACTCTATTCAGGAGGACATATCTATCTATTGTATTAAGAGGTGCTCTGAAGTAGGAATGTGAGACGTTCCTACAAAGGAATGCTAAAATTCTCTGATATAAAGTGGTAATATTTTCAAAAGAGGATTGATGGTTTGATCTATATACTTTCTATACCATGCCAACCCAGTATATTGTCAAGAAAAATTATCGTGTTTGTAGAGGATTTTAATTTGACTACCTTTTAGTGACTGTTGGGTTATTTTTACACAGACTTTTATGTGTAAAAACATAAAATTCCAATGTTGTGGGTGGTCAATCCCAGGTTTCAGTTTTTAAACCGGGCTCTGATACCATCTGTAAGGTCTCTCCAACAGAGCCTTATAAAACATAAGTTTAAATAGAGAAATGTTATCCTAACTACTTTACAATTCACTAATCAGCATATAAACCATTCATTATTCAACATATAACCATGTTCAACAGAATTAAAAACTATGAGCAGCATGATGATAAACCACATATTCAACATAGTTGTTATGAACAATATATAAATAATGAACATGAACAACACAACCATAATAAACACAACATAATAATGAAAATACCTCAAACTGATGTTATTCTCCAACTCTGTCCAAGCTCCAACTCTGTCCAAACTGAAGCTCTGCCCAAAACTGACTAACCTCCCAGCCAGCTAGGAAAAACCTATCCGGCTCCCTAGCTCCAGGATTCCTTACGGTTTCTCGGCCCCCGAACCCAAAATTCCCAGCAACAGATGCCCCTTGTGAAAGTCCTCAAGCAAGTTGCCAGTAAAACAAGAAATACAGATGTAGTCCAAACTGTTTATCCCTCTACCTTCTCCCTTTTATCTTTCAAAAATTCTCAAACCAAAATAAAAATGAGATCCTATTCCAAGTGCTCCCCTCCTCTCTTATCCTCCTCTCTCAAGTCCCCTCATTAATCCCCCAACAACCTTATCCTCCCATTAAACCTCAACCACCTTATCCCCACATTAAGTCTCAACCACCTTATCCCCCCTCCATAAATGGGTCCATCTACCAATACAATTGTATTATTAACTAAGTCTTCATAATTAATAAAAAGAAATAAAATCTATTTTAATAGTTTATTAAAATAATATTTATTAATCTAATACTTATTAAACTGATATTTATTAAACAAATATTTAATCATGATAAATAAATAATTAATTAGGGTTGTTACATCTTTGTAAGCATGATGCAATCTAGGTTGTTGTTTGTCGTTTCTCAAAGATGGCTCTGTTTATCTGTTGTTACAAAACTAATTATGTTGTCCAAACTGCTGAGCTATTCTTTCACAATGTCTGGCCACACTTTGGCTTACCTCAAAGCATTATTTTTTACTATGACTCTCGTTTCCTTAGCATTTTTTGGTGCACCCTTTGGTCTCTTCTTGGTTGCAACCTCAAATTCTCTATGACATTCCATCCGCAAATGGGCGACCAAACCGAAGTGGTTAATCGAGTTCTAGTTCACTCCCTCTACACCTATTTTGTGAAGAACAAACAATGGGACACCTACCTACACATTATCCAACATAGTTATAATCGGGCTTCCCATTCATTGACTGGTTACTCCCCATTTTAAGTCTGTCTCAGTTCCCAATCTTTGGCCCCTTTTGAGATTCCCTTGATGCTCTCTTCTGAGGGATCAATACATCAACAAAAAGAGAAAATATCCACTCAACAATACATACAGATAATTGCTCACCATCATGCGCAGGTAATAGAAGCATTGCAGCCTGCCCAAGCTTGCACCAATGCAAGACATGATAAGCACAAAACATCGTTGGTTTTCCAACCTGGAGATAAAGTGTGGCTTCAGTTGAACAAACATAGATTCAAAGGGCAACATCATAAGTTGCATCCTTTGCGATATGGAACATACACAGTGCTAGAACGCATTGGTGATAATTCCTACCATCTAGATCTTCCACCACAGTTGGGAATTCATGATGTTCTGAACCTCAACAATCTGAAGTTGTTTGAACCATCTCTTCTCAAAGAAGTGGTTCCAGTGCAATATCCAGTGGATAACATTCCATATTTCCAACTGCCACTTCTAGAAGACACCATTCTGGAGCAGTGCATTTGCCAGACTTGTTCTACCGAGTGTATTTCATATCTGGTGGGAAGAAAAGGAAATACTCCAAAAAAAAAAATATGGATTTCAACAGACAAACCAAAAATAATTTTTCCTCACCCGGTGGCGAAAGCAGGGGATGATTTTGGCTCTAGACAGGGAGGAATTGGGACACATGGGCATTCCATGGAGCAGGGCACACCATGATTTTAGCTTCGTCGGTCCTCGTTTATTCCAGTTCCATTTGTTGTCATAGAGTCAGTGTTCGTTTTGTAGTGGTATGTTATGTTTCTAAAGACAAAGTCTTAATTAATAAAGTTTATAAAATAGTAGCTAGACTGGGGTTGGGCACCTCCTTATTTTGGGCTGTGTAGGTTTTTGTTTTTGTTTTCAAAAACATTTTATGTGGAGCCGCGTCTCCTTTTTGGAAATATTTCCTGCTTTTTGTTTCATATCCATTGTAAAAGGAAGCTATGGAATCAAATGCAAGGATTGGTGGTGTTTGTTCCAACTTCTATTGTGTATATCATCTGAGCATTTTACCAAGATCTGTGTTCTCTTGTTGATTCTCTCTCTCTGTGGCAGATCAAATAGAAACCCATATACTACACCACAAGTCTACTCTCTTGTCAATGTTGTCAATTAACCAACTCTAGTATTTAATCCCATAATCATTTGGTTTCAAGATAAACCCTGGATACTTTATCCCTTATTGTAAATCGATCCTTGGAAGGGAAAGACTCGCAAAAGCAATCTTTCTTGAGCCTCCTCAATGTTATTGAATAGTTCAAGATATTTATCTCCATTCCCATAGAAATATTGTCGATATCTAATATATCTGTTAACCTTGTATTACCCCTAAGTGTTCCATCACATAATAAAAGTATATCATCAACGAGTAATAAATGTGTGAGATCTATAATCTTGCCTACCTTTATCCCTTTTAGAACTCCTCTCCTCCTTGCTTCCATGATAGCCCTACTTAGACCCTCTGTTGTTAAAAGAAAAAGTAGCAGTGATAGAGGACAACCTTGCCTCAGTCCTCTAGTGAGAGAGAAAAAACATGAAGTTAAACCATTTATTAACACAACAAAAGAGACAGAGGTTAAACATCCCATAATCCAATTTACAATTTGTAATTTGAAACCTGTATCATGAAACAAAACCAATATCAAGTAAAGCCAACTAGATTTATCATAAACCTTTGAAAGATCCAGTTTCAATACAAGTGTTTCTAGTTTCTTCACTTTAATGAATGGAAACCTTCTTAAGCCACTCGTATGGCCTCATGAATTTGTCTTCTATTTAGGAAGACAAATTGTTCATAAGATATAGTATCAAAGAATATTGTCTCCACCTTAGTGGCTAGAACCTTTGTTGTTATTTGTAAACAAAGTTTCATAAAGAGATAGGTCTAAAGTCCTCAAAGGACCAGGGATTGTCCTTCTTTGGGATTAGTGCTAACAAGGTGGATTTAAAAATCTCAGTGCTTTCCCTAATACATCGTCTCCTCAACAACCCTAATTATATCTTGCTCAAACAAATTGTAAAAACCATTAATGAAGAATTCTACAGTCCATCCATTAAGGCCTAGACTTTTGTTTTTACATAGATACCATGACTACTTTTGTTTCCTCTTATTTGACTTCTTCCATTAACAAGTTGTTTGTTTCATCACTTACAAAACTAAGGAAAAAGGAGGTGAGTATTAATATATTTTCTATATTTTCCCTCGTCGTCTCTTTATATAATTTTTGCAAATGTGAAACCACCATCTCAATAATATCATTGAAATTATTGTAGCAATACCATCCCCTTTAGTGTTTCTACATTGTATTGATGTTATTCATATGATTTGCATAGTTATGAAAGTATTTTGTGTTTTCATCCCCTTTGACCAACCAAATATCCATGCTCTTTTTACACTTTGTGCTTCCTTTACCGCCATAATTCCATTTGAAATTTCTCTAGATTCCTTAGCCTCAATTTGGATTCATCTAAAAATAGTCCCTCAAAATCTTATTCATAAAACTCATAAGTTTTATTTTCCATTGAAACAATGTCTTAGTCTATGTTTTAAATTTTCTTATGCGCCCAAGCAAATACAACTTACTTGAATTTCTTTAGACTTGTTGCGAATTGATAGCTTGATGTTTCCCTGGTGAATCATCAAAACATTTCCATTTTTTTTTCACTAATTCATTAAACTTTTCATCCTCTAGCCACATCGATTGAATTTGAAGGGACTTTGTGGTTTCCTTTCTTCTTTGTCAAATAGAAGAAGGATTAGGATATGGTTAGATTCACCTCATGTTTCAACCCATGATCTTATTCTCTCCTCATCCACCATTACAACTTCTAATACTAAGAACCTATTATGCCTTTCGAATACTGAGTTGTCCCTTGTTCGATTGTTCCTCCATGCTGACACTAATTTTATTGGTTTCACGTCTACTATCCATGCCTCCTCTATCTTGTGAGCGAAGAAACTTGCTAAAGCATCAACCCTTGCTACTCTCCCTCAAATATCAACCCTTTTGAGAGTGCAATTTAGATCACATCCAAGTATTAGCATGTCATGTTTCAAAAAGTATTTTGATAATATATTCTCCCAGTGGTAAACCCTATTCTCATAAGGTCCATAGATGTTGATTAGAAAGTTAGATTTCCATGTCTCCAAGGAGAATGGTTTAATGCTTATCCTCAATACAAATAAAACAAAGTTAACGAGTGCAAATATCTCTTTTTCCACCTTGAGATTAAACCCCCAGACCCCCCTTCAACATTGATATACAAGAATTCCCAATCTTTTATGATTATGGAAAGGTCGTTCCTAATTTCCTTCCTCCTCCCATCATCTCTTGAATCAATAAAATGTCAATTTTATGAATTGTTACTAGTCTGTGGGCATTGCCCAACCCCCTGATATTTTAGAGATAGTACAATCATGGTTTAATAGTGCCATGGTTTGTCATGATTTAAGGGCCCTGACTATGGTTTATTGTTTCCCTTTATGAATCTCTCTCAAGCTTTCTCTTGAGAATGGCCAAGTAAGGAATTTCTCCCCGTGTCGGTGATGTTTCTCTCTCTTCTTACATCATAGCCAAGACCATCCCCTATTCCAACCTCATCCAATTATGTATCTTTATTCCTAGGTTTGAGATGATATTGATGTTTTTCCCAGACTCACATAACCCTTCTATGATGATGTAATGAAAGGATGGGTAATAAAGAGGGCCTTCATAAAGATGAGGTATAAGGGGCTTGTGAAGACGTTGATGTTTTATTTCAATCCCTCTAGAGCGTCTAACCAATTCAAGCCCTTTCTTTTGACATATTTTCCCCCCCTCCCTTGGTAACACAACTAGACGATTGAGAGTGACTATCCCTTAGGTCTAACCATTACTCTTGGGAAAGCTTCAATTAATACTTACTTACAAAACATCTTGAGGTAAGGATGGAATCTTAAACTCATATTATTTGCAAAGACCTTGTGGGTGACCCATATATACCATTGTTTCATATTTTTGTTAGCTCATGAATGAGGCCATTGGGCCTATTGCAATTTACCAAAAGTAGGCCTTCGACATATTCTCCTCCCCAACTATGCCCTCAATGTTTTCCTCAATCTAGAGTACTTTGTGTTAGGGTTCATTCCATCGCTCTTCTTGTGCTTCTTTTGAACCCACTTTCTCCTCTTTCGATGGGGTATTCCCCTCTATGGGATTCTCTTTCACCTATAAAGTGATCAATGGTGATGTGGTTTTTTCCTCTGCACACACTTGGATAACTCGTGGACACATTCTTCGACTACAATCCATAAATCTGGCATTAAGCACATTTAAATAGACCCCTTGCATAATCTAGTGGCTACATATACTTCCATTGCTCTGTCTCCACATCAATTAATTCTAGTAACCCATATTTAAAGTCCAAATCAACTAGAATCTAGGCCACCACCCTTTAGGAGATTTGCTTGAAACCATCATTTATTTATACAAAGGATTCTGAACTATCCCTGGTTTCCTTCAAGATTTTTGATGGCTAAAGTTCCAAAGGAAGTCATGGGAGCTTAACCCATAGATCTTGAGTCGAGTTCATATCTCTCTATGGGTCAAAGTAGGAGACCACTACTTTAGAGTAAAAAATGATGAACCCCATAGCCAACAAGTGCCTAAAATATTTACCACATCTTCCTTTGATATGAAGGTAAAATCTAACCAACCTTTGACCATAACATGAAAACTAGGAGCATATCTAAGAAATGACTTCCATACTATATCAATCCATTACTCCATAGACCTTTCTGAAGTCTTTTTGCCAAAAAACCTGCAAGTTAATGTTTTATTCTCCATATCTAGAACTTGGCTAAGAACTCTAATAGATCTCTCAACCCTAAACTCATTCTTACAAACCTTTCTCCAATTTTTGTGAATGGCTCCTCAACTTGTCAACCTATTATATGTTGAGATCATAGATATCTTAGGTAATATTTCCTCCTTTGACACTGTCACAAGAATATTTGTGCCTTGACTTGGAAGCTCTCCAAAATCGTCTTTCGAGGTGCTTTGCAAGGAATGCAATAAGTCCTTTAGTCTTTTCTCTTTGGGATTTTCCCTTCTAACTCCCACAGGTGCATTGACTTTTGTCTTGCCTTCATCAATTCATCTAGCATAACTCACGAGTCCCCCATCGAGTCCCCCATCATTTTTTGTACCTCTTCCCTCATGATTGTCACCCTAGACATTATAATGTTTGTTAAACCTAGTATTTTCTCAACATTCCATGGACCCCCTTGTCACTATGTGACGTGACCCCAAGGGGGACATATATGGGGTTAAATGTATATGATATGACCCTAAAGGGGGCATATACAAGGTTATATGTATATGTGATGGGATAAATTTATATGTAATAATGGTTGTCCTAATAAAGGGGCCACACATGAAATGTGTGAGTAGGTATTTATAAAGATCACATACTAATTATTGAGGAAGATGTGATTTAGATGTACGAATGTATTGGGTTATTTGGTGGAGGTTTTCCTTTCTTTAAGGGGTTATCACATAATTCATCTCTCTTATCGATCTTGGATTTGTGGTTAATGTTCATATTTGGTTTACACAATGTGTACTATGGTTTATTGTGCTATCTTAAGTATTTGTTGCATAACATCTGGTATCAGAGCATACAATCCTCGGGTCTGGCTCCTTCGAATGAGTCATGTTAGTAGTTTCTATATAAAATATTTTTGGGAATTTTTAGACAATGAAATTTTTGAGAGCTCGAGATGATATAACAAGCTAACTGTGGTAAAAATGTTAGATTTTGATACTTTTCAAGTTACATGTTGTGGAAGTTAGGCTTTTTTACTAGTCTTAACACTAGTCTCAAACACGTGTTATGGGTAAAAGAGTCGTATCTTATTCTAGAAAAATCCAAAATGAGTGCCACTAGTTTCATTAGAAGGAGTATGATAGTGTTTTAGGTCCAAATTTCATAATCATATCAGAAAAATTGGAAACATGGCAGGTCGTACAAGTTTGCTCTCTGGAAAGGGACAAAAATTAGCAAGTTTTGGGAAAGTTACCATAATTTTCACTTGGAAAAAAAAATTGGTCAAATCCATGGAATTGCAAAGAAGACATATCAATGTACTATAGGTTGAAATTTTATACTCATAAGTGTTGAAATTTCACTCATACATCAAGAGAAAGGCCGACTAATAAGATAATTTCCAATTTAGGGTTTAAAAGGGTATGCTAACTTAAAATTATCATAACTTTTGATTGAGATGTCCGATTGAGGTCATTCACAAATCATTGGAAAGAGAAAACATGAGATACTGTACTAAGAAAATGATCACAACTATTCGAGATCATTATTGTTAATATATTGAGGCTATAAGTTGATGGTTGGGTTAGACTTCAATTGAGAATCAACGACAATACCTATATTTAGAGGAGATGAAGATGAAAATGAAATTGATCCTATGGAATGGTTTTGTATTGTAGAGAAAGAAGCCTCATGCCATGTGTTTGAAAAAAATAAATTTGGAAGGTAAATCTAGGGATTGGTGGTATAGTCTAGATAAGGACACCAAAGGCTCCAAGTGGGAAGAGTTTGAAAAAGTATTTAAGTGATAAATGGATAAACGATACAAAAACGAAGAAGATGCATACAATTTAAGTTAATTTGAATGAATAAAAAAAAGTTTCCAAATTGTAGAGGATAATGAAGAGTTAAACGAACATCTTAGAAAGAAAGATGGCAAGTTTGCCAAGATGTAATCCATTATTCAAACATTGATGAAGGAGGTCCAAAAATTAAAATAAGAAAATATTAGAAAATGAAAGTTGGAAAAGGATGAGTCAAGGGAATAATTGAAAAAGTAAGATGAAGAAATCAAAAAGTTGCGTAAGCATAATCGAGACCTTATTAATTATCCTAAGAATGTGAAACAATGTTTACAAGAGTGTGAATCAAAGAATATGGATGAAAATATTACCACAAAAATTGAAAAGGATACTGTAAAAAACTTGAAGAGGAAATTTGCAAGAAGGTTGAGGAAGCCCTAAATATTGATGAGGTAAAATAAGAAATGCAATATATAATTGAAGAAGGATGTAAGAATTTGATAGATGGAGTCGCATTGTAGCTTCAAAAAGATAAAGAAGACAAGATTCAAGATGGTCATTGTTATCGCACAATTTGTAATTGTCCCAAAGGGAAAGGCTAAGAGAGGACAATTGGCGTAACATGAGGTTATCCTATAAATGTCACCTTAATAAGATACCTCTTTCTCTTTAGGGTTGATGGCCCAGAGGAGACGTCCCCGGTGACCTGGGGGTTTGAGAAGGCAAAGGTTAAAGTGTCTATAAAGGTATCCCCTCTCACAAGTCACACTAATCAGAAAGTCCCAAGGTTTTAACCAATGAAGCAATGATGTGCTTAGATGTACCTGCCCAGAACAAAGCAACAAGAAAACAATATCTTTTGCAAGTACAATTTGATGTTAGTACTTCATAAAACCATGGACTTATCAATAAAAGCAATAGTTGATGTATGATGAAGCAAACATAATTTTATAACAACAATGTTTATAAGACAATAGCTTCACAATAAATGCCTTAAAAGAGCTTCACAATGACCAAAAAAGATAACTCAATAATATCAATGTACTAACATTTGTCAGAAGCTACTTAGGCAGTGTATAAATCAACTTTACAATTGCTTTTAAGTGCTTTTACTGTCGTAATAAATGGTTGTAGCTTACTTTTGTAACAATAGCAAGAAGGTTAGTGAATTAGTCTAATCTAGGGTTAGGAAAGGTTAGTAGGTTGCTCGAGGTAAAAAATTTGAGGGTTGGTTTCATCAATTAATCAATTTCAAGGTCTAAATATGTGCCTTTTAGAGATAATGGAGTAACTTTGCAACAACAAACACAAAGGAAAAAATGATAATCTGAGAGCTAGAGACAAGAAGGTCAATGAGAGGTGTTGGTAACCCAAGGCCTCGATCACTAAACCCTAAGGGGAAAATAGCCACTAGGAAGTAGGTAAACCTAGGCCCTAGCGATTTTCCTCCTTCTTTAGCTCAAGGATGAAGTAAATGATGGCTTGATGAAGCAAATGATGCCAGGGTGCTACAATGGTAGGGCCCTTAGCACAGTGCTTCAAGAAAGTGGGGTTTCTAGCATAATCTAGCAGGTGAAAAATTGTTAAGACAAGGACAATAACATGTGCTTGTTCTCCTAGGGTTTTAGACTAGCAATTTCATAATCTTGGAATGAATGCAAAGTAAATATACCATAACCATTCAAAACAAAGAAGGATTGCAAAAATTCTCTTACATCCACCAAGAATAATCTAACAAATATCCTAGTTGAAGATTTTCCACCAAGAAAAATGCCAAGAAACACCAAATTTAGCCTCCTGCAAGAAGTGCGCACCAAATTTCAGCCAATAAACCCTAAGTAGGGCGCAAATTTCAGACATCACTTGTGTGAGTGAAAGATGATGAAACAATACAAGGGAAAAAACCCTTATTTATACAGTTACAATGACCTTTAATTTACAAATTAGGTCAAAAAGGCCAACATGGCCAGTTTACATGTAATATCCAGTTTTTACATAAAAATGACCAATTAAACCCTAAATCAAGCAGAAAAGGTGACGTCATGCCCTTCTAGGGTGATGTTGGGCCTCTCAGGAGAAACGTTGGCCTCTAGGAGCAAAACGTTAGGCCTCCCAAGGCCTCTGGATCAATCCACACATGCCACTTGGCACAAAACTGCCTCCAAAGTGTCCATCAAATGTTGGGTGACGTCAAGGGTCACAAAGGTGATGTCATGGGCCTTCTAAGGCCAATGTCATAGTGGGAGGCCAAGACCCCCCTGGGTCCAGGCCTTCCAGTCTGTCTCTGGTGGAACGTCCTCCTCTCTCTCCGGTGCAAGCCTCTTATATGTTTATGCCCCTGGTTGGGCTCTCAACAATCATCTAGTGGGATTTTAGCCCTATGGAGGTCTGAATTAATCATCTCCCCATGTGTACCTGTCCGTCGGGTGTGGCCCTGTAACAAAAACAAGTACGCCCTCCATCAACTCATAATTCACATGGATCATATCAATGTCAATCATGTCTAATAATCAAGTTATCTAAACATGTGGATAAAACCCCCTTTTCCCAGACAAGTGCTCAAAGATGTTATACTATTCTACAAGCCAGGTTTGGAGAGGGTTTCAAGAGGTCCTACTGGGCTAATTCTCATTGGACGTGGGATGTTTCCAAGTGAAGGCAAATCCAGGTCATGCAAGTGGATGAGGTGGTATGGGGATGTTTGAGCAATGGGTGCAGTGATGATAGTGAAATGTATGGCTTACCTGTGGGTGCCTCTAAAGAGGGTGAGCTACACCTTGTCATGGATGCAAATGTTTCTAAGCCCATTCAATGCCTTTTACCTTTTTATCTTATTGCTTTTTCTTTCAAGGGACTAGTTAGGGGATACTGCGATGGCGTGGTAACTAGTGGTGACAATGTTACCCACAAGCATTTCATGGAGATGAGAAGGTTGTCTCGTGATGAGACCCCCTTTCTCTTGGCTATGCCACCAAGACCCACTACCCTGGTGTGGTGACCAACTGAATGGTAGTGTCATACCGCTACATGCCCATGGACCTAATAGGTTGGCTCGTGATGAGACCCCATATCCTCCAACTAGGTATTGATTTTATTATTTTATGGGTCCTTCCATTTATTGTTGAGAAGTCTTTTATTGCTTTCTCGGGGATCCCTGGGTGAAGCATCTTAAGGTTTTGTTCTTTTGGCTTTTATCTTTTTCCAGCTACTTTTACCCTCTGGGCCTTTAGCCCCTTCTTCCCACAAGGTAAGGTACAACCCTTTGCTATCTTGGCAAACCCAATGCCTGAACCAATGTAGGGGATGGATGAGAGAAAAAATGATGAAAAGTGACAAGTATGGTGGGAGTGGATGATGACCTTTCATGAACCCACCCAGTGGCAACTCAAATCCTAAGGGAACCAACTTGCCAGGGCATCCCATCATTCCCCCCAGGTATGGACAAGTGGAAAGGCATAAAGTCCAAGCACACATCAGAAGCAAAAGAATTAAATTCACATATTCAAATGTTTTGAGAATCAGAGTGACACATACCATGATACCCAGAATCATTACCTCATGGAGAAATACCTACTACTGTTGAAGGACTAGTCCAATGGGATGGATGTGCTGCTGACAAGATGGAGGCGCTGAAGAAGAAATATGGGCCCTCCAGGGCTAGGCTTACGTCAATATGGCTCTCGGTACTCAATGTCTAGGACCTATGGGCCTCGAGACATAATCTCCTTAGTTATCCCTAGGCTAGGGGATAGCATCTGGCTCCAACTCGGGGACATGTGCTCATCGTAGAGTGCATGAGAACCTCAACATCTCTGGCATGACCTGTGACCTGCTTGATCTCAACAAAATTTGTTAGTAATCATTTGGGGTGGTGATATCACCCCTGGCTCATATATGGTACAAAAAATGAAAGTTAGCAAGCATATATACAAATGGAAATACAACTACTCTAGCATGAAATGCATATGGTATATACAATGAATGAAAATTCCTACCTACTTACCTGTACTTACCTGTTGGTTGAATGTTAGGTGTAGTCAAATAGCTAATGAAACCATCCTAGTAATGTATCATGATACCTGCCTTTGTGCTTCATCATAAACCGAAACAAAGATAAATTAAACACAAAAATAACATGAGTTAGAAAATGTACTGCATCATCGGAAATTGTAAAGTCTAACTCATGGAGGCGGGAGGGAGGGACAAACTCATGCCAATTCACACCTTTAGGAAAGTGCTCAATCCATCTCAGAAAGGGATTGTGAAAAATCAAAGGTTCAATAGGCTGACTCAAAGAGTCTGGAGTTTGGCTATCTTGGATGTCTTCACAATTTGAGGTCTGGGAAAGAAATAGCAAGAACCTAGAGGATGATTGGCAATTTCTCAAGGGAAGGATGAAAAAATGAGATAATAAACTTCTTTTTAAGGTATTCAACTTGCCCTTGAATTCTAAAAGAAGGTTTTTCCTAGGATAAAACTCAAAACAAGGGACATGTTTCCCAACTACACCCTTAATGACATAACGAGATAAAGTAATCGAAGGGGACTAGGGAACCTTGTCACTAATACCCTGCTTTGGGAAAACAATGACCTCACCTCTATCAAGATTTGAGCACAATGGTGGTTGACAATCTTCTTCATAAGATAAACCCAAGTGCTCAAAGGAGTACTCATCGAAATCTTCAAGGTATGACCGAAAAACAACATGAGGAAATAGAACTAGGTCACCCTTGGAGATGTCTATAACTATATCATTTCCTTGTTGCCAGATGTCAGAATCATTATTAACCTCATATGATAGTTGTAGAGGCAACACTTGGAAATGTCCTTCCATATCATAAATGGGATCCTCATTAGAACCAATCGCATCCCACTTACGTCTTCCAACATGTATGAACTCATCAATATTGTCAATAATGTTAGTATCTTTATCATAACATGAAGGATTTAATGCATCCAAG